>CAWUFW010022009.1:0-106329 GCA_963921515.1 Calotriton arnoldi | reverse complement strand
GCACAGCGTCAATGGAGCAGCGAGGGGCACAGAAAGGAAAACAAGGGGGAGAGCAGACAAAATCACGGGCACAGCGTCAATGGAGCAGCGAGGGGCACAGAAAGGAAAACAAGGGGAGAGCAGACAAAATCACGGGCACAACGACAATGGGGCGGCGAGGGGCACAGAAAGGAAAAGGGGAGACAAGCAGACAAAGCGGGCACCGGGGCCACAAGCGGAGGGCGATCTTACCTGCAGAAGCAGCGGGCAGACAACACAGGCGGAGCTGTGTGGTGGGGGAGCGACCTACCTGGCAAGGTCAAGGGTCGCTCTCCTCACGCATGCGGCCGCCATTTATGGGGAGGTGGGAGGGAGGAGCAGCGAATGGGCAGTCAGGGGCGGGGCCGCAGGGACGCAGCGGCGGGAATGGCGAGAGGCAGCGGGGGCACAGAAAGGAAAACAAGGGGAGAGCAGACAAAATCACGGGCACAGCGTCAATGGGGCAGCGAGGGGCACAGAAAGGAAAACAAGGGGAGAGCAGACAAAATCACGGGCACAACGACAGTGGGGCAGCGAGGGGCACAGAAAGGAAAACAAGGGGAGAGCAGACAAAATCACGGGCACAACGACAGTGGGGCAGCGAGGGGCACAGAAAGGAAAACAAGGGGAGAGCAGACAAAATCACGGGCACAACGACAATGGGGCGGCGAGGGGCACAGAAAGGAAAAGGGGAGACAAGCAGACAAAGCGGGCACCGGGGCCACAAGCGGAGGGCGATCTTACCTGCAGAAGCAGCGGGCAGACAACACAGGCGGAGCTGTGTGGTGGGGAGCGACCTACCTGGCAAGGTCAAGGGTCGCTCTCCTCACGCGCAGCGGCCGCCATTTATGGGGAGGTGGGAGGGAGGAGCAGCGAATGGGCAGTCAGGGGGGCGGGGCCGCAGGGGACGCAGCGGCGGGAATGGCGAGAGGCAGCGGGGGCACAGAAAGGAAAACAAGGGGAGAGCAGACAAAATCACGGGCACAGCGTCAATGGGGCAGCGAGGGGCACAGAAAGGAAAACAAGGGGAGAGCAGACAAAATCACGGGCACAACGACAGTGGGGGCAGCGAGGGGCACAGAAAGGAAAACAAGGGAGAGCAGACAAAATCACGGGCACAACGACAGTGGGGCAGCGAGGGGCACAGAAAGGAAAACAAGGGGAGAGCAGACAAAATCACGGGCACAACGACAGTGGGGCAGCGAGGGGCACAGAAAGGAAAACAAGGGGAGAGCAGACAAAATCACGGGCACAACGACAGTGGGGCAGCGAGGGGCACAGAAAGGAAAACAAGGGGAGAGCAGACAAAATCACGGGCACAACGACAGTGGGGCAGCGAGGGGCACAGAAAGGAAAACAAGGGGAGAGCAGACAAAATCACGGGCACAGCGTCAATGGAGCAGCGAGGGGCACAGAAAGGAAAACAAGGGGAGAGCAGACAAAATCACGGGCACAGCGTCAATGGAGCAGCGAGGGGCACAGAAAGGAAAACAAGGGGGAGAGCAGACAAAATCACGGGCACAGCGTCAATGGAGCAGCGAGGGGCACAGAAAGGAAAACAAGGGGAGAGCAGACAAAATCACGGGCACAACGACAATGGGGCGGCGAGGGGCACAGAAAGGAAAAGGGGAGACAAGCAGACAAAGCGGGCACCGGGGCCACAAGCGGAGGGCGATCTTACCTGCAGAAGCAGCGGGCAGACAACACAGGCGGAGCTGTGTGGTGGGGGAGCAACCTACCTGGCAAGGTCAAGGGTCGCTCTCCTCACGCGCAGCGGCCGCCATTTATGGGGAGGTGGGAGGGAGGAGCAGCGAATGGGCAGTCAGGGGGCGGGCCCGCAGGGACGCAGCGGCGGGAATGGCGAGAGGCAGCGGGGGCACAGAAAGGAAAACAAGGGGAGAGCAGACAAAATCACGGGCACAGCGTCAATGGGGCAGCGAGGGGCACAGAGAGGAAAACAAGGGAGAGCAGACAAAATCACGGGCACAACGACAGTGGGGCAGCGAGGGGCACAGAAAGGAAAACAAGGGGAGAGCAGACAAAATCACGGGCACAACGACAGTGGGGCAGCGAGGGGCACAGAAAGGAAAACAAGGGGAGAGCAGACAAAATCACGGGCACAACGACAGTGGGGCAGCGAGGGGCACAGAAAGGAAAACAAGGGGAGAGCAGACAAAATCACGGGCACAGCGTCAATGGAGCAGCGAGGGGCACAGAAAGGAAAACAAGGGGGAGAGCAGACAAAATCACGGGCACAGCGTCAATGGAGCAGCGAGGGGCACAGAAAGGAAAACAAGGGGAGAGCAGACAAAATCACGGGCACAACGACAATGGGGCGGCGAGGGGCACAGAAAGGAAAAGGGGAGACAAGCAGACAAAGCGGGCACCGGGGCCACAAGCGGAGGGCGATCTTACCTGCAGAAGCAGCGGGCAGACAACACAGGCGGAGCTGTGTGGTGGGGGAGCGACCTACCTGGCAAGGTCAAGGGTCGCTCTCCTCACCGCGCAGCGGCCGCCATTTATGGGGAGGTGGGAGGGAGGAGCAGCGAATGGGCAGTCAGGGGCGGGGCCGCAGGGACGCAGCGGCGGGAATGGCGAGAGGCAGCGGGGGCACAGAAAGGAAAACAAGGGGAGAGCAGACAAAATCACGGGCACAGCGTCAATGGGGCAGCGAGGGGCACAGAAAGGAAAACAAGGGGAGAGCAGACAAAATCACGGGCACAACGACAGTGGGGCAGCGAGGGGCACAGAAAGGAAAACAAGGGGAGAGCAGACAAAATCACGGGCACAACGACAGTGGGGCAGCGAGGGGCACAGAAAGGAAAACAAGGGGAGAGCAGACAAAATCACGGGCACAACGACAGTGGGGCAGCGAGGGGCACAGAAAGGAAAACAAGGGGAGAGCAGACAAAATCACGGGCACAACGACAGTGGGGCAGCGAGGGGCACAGAAAGGAAAACAAGGGGAGAGCAGACAAAATCACGGGCACAACGACAGTGGGGCAGCGAGGGGCACAGAAAGGAAAACAAGGGGAGAGCAGACAAAATCACGGGCACAGCGTCAATGGAGCAGCGAGGGGCACAGAAAGGAAAACAAGGGGAGAGCAGACAAAATCACGGGCACAGCGTCAATGGAGCAGCGAGGGGCACAGAAAGGAAAACAAGGGGGGAGAGCAGACAAAATCACGGGCACAGCGTCAATGGAGCAGCGAGGGGCACAGAAAGGAAAACAAGGGGAGAGCAGACAAAATCACGGGCACAACGACAATGGGGCGGCGAGGGGCACAGAAAGGAAAAGGGGAGACAAGCAGACAAAGCGGGTACCGGGGCCACAAGCGGAGGGCGATCTTACCTGCAGAAGCAGCGGGCAGACAACACAGGCGGAGCTGTGTGGTGGGGGAGCGACCTACCTGGCAAGGTCAAGGTCAAAGTCATTGCCAAGCAAGCATTCAACTGGTAGGTTTGCACTCACCACAACCTTCTTAAGGCCAGTTACCCCTCCCCAGGAGAAGTTAACAACTGCCAGAGTATGGTCTGTTCTGACGTTGCTAGCATTGGTCACTTGGTACATCTCACCAAGTATAACTTGCCCAGGATGCACAAGGTCTTGTGTCACCATTGTGACACTTGCCCCTGTGTTCCTAAATGCCAAAGCCTCTCGTCCATTGATTAAAGGCTGTTGTCTGTACTTGCCCAGATTACTGGGACTCACCGAGGAGGTCACATCCATGCCTCCATCACAGACTAACACAGCCTGAGTCAGTTCTCTGACTAGGTCAGAGCCCAACTCAGTACCCAGGGTGAACCCTACTAAACCCTTGGCTGGAGCACTCCCACCAACTGTACTAGGGGAACAGGTGCCTTAGGGGCATTGGTGGGTGCTGGACTTGAGTCTTTGGACTTGGTGCAATCACTGGTCCAGTGGGTCTTTTGCTTACAGACCTTGCACCATGGTTTTCTTTGGCCTTTCCTTTTGTAGACTGTGAATCCCCACCTGAAGAAGATTTTTGGGGGCCTGATGAAGACTTTTATCTTTACCCTTCTCCCCACCCTTTTCAGAGTTCTTAGCATCTTGCTTCTTAGTGTCCCCACCTTGGTTCTGTACTTTCTGCTTCACCCTGGTTCTGACCCATTTGTCTGCCTTCTTTCCCAATTCTTGGGGAGAGGTCAGATCAGAGTCTACCAGGTATTGATGCAACAGCTGATTTTGACAGTTATTAAGAATCTGCTCCCTCATTATCAGATTGTACAATCCTGAGAAGTCACACACCTTACTGCCCATCAACCAGCCTTCCAGAGCCTTGGCAGAACAATCCACATAGTCTACCCAGTCTTGAGTCTGTGCTTTTGGGTATCTCTGAACTTCAACCTGTACTGTTCAGTGGTTAGGCCAAACCCATCAATAAGAGCACTCTTCAAGACCTTGTAATTATCAGCATCCTCCTCTCTAACAGTGAGGAGCTTATCTCTACCTTTGTCTGCAAAGGAGAGCCACAAGATTGCTGCCCACTGCTCCTGAGGGACCTTCTGTACTTTACAGGCCCTCTTTAGAGCAGTCATCCACTTGTGGATGTCATCCCCACTCTGGTAGGGAGGGACAATCTTGCTCAGGTTCCTATGGTCATAGGACCTTTCCCTATCTCTAGGGACATGGCTGCCACCATGGGACTCTAGTCCCAACTTTCTTTCTCTCTAAAGAGATCTAGGGACTCCCTGTCTAAGGCTACTTGCTTCCTTCTGAGTTCAAGCTGAGCTTCCTCATACTGAATCAGCCTTGTTCTCCTCTCATGAGAGGATTCCCTCCTATGAGATGAGACAGAGCTCCCTATTGAGGTGCCAGAGTGGTTAGACTCCTGAGAAGGAGATCTAGACTTTCTGGGCACACTCATAATCCTTCCTGGGGGACAAAGAGGGTATCATCCTGATCATCCTCTTCATCTTCCACAGGAGGGATTGGAGTTATCCAGGTCAGGGTCATTGTCACCCTCCTGGCCAGTTTCAGAGGGGGCTGGGGGTATTGTTACCCCTGGCCCCTTCCTCTTCTTCTGCCCCACCCTCTGCTCCTACCCCTTCAGTCCCCAAGGGCTTACTAAGGTCATAAGCTACCAACAACTCCTTAAGGTGTTGGGTGGTGGGACTTTGGCCTGTCCTTAATTTCCTCAAGTTACATAAAGCTCTCAATTCCAAGAATGGGAGTGTATCATACTTGGAGGGAAGAAGCCCAGTGGCTTCTGGCAAGGATTCTCTAGATCCTACCTTTAAAGACATTACTAGTGTGGTGTGGTGTATGCACTACCTACTCTAGCCTACTAAACTCTCTTGAGTTGTAGAAAGGGTGTGCTATCCCTTAACACACAACTCTAAGTTCAGTAGAACTTACTGTATTCTAAGCTTAAATTATATGTACCTTAGGTACCTTTAGTGGTTTTCAGTTGATCAATTCAATTGAGATTATCTGGTAAAACAATAGCAAGCTGGAATCCCACACGCTGCACACCAATGTGAGAAGTTGGCCTGGCATATGCTGTCCACTAATTATAGTGGGCACCTTGCACCAGTCCAAACAACCCCTTATTGGAGATAGGTTAAAGACAACCTTATTGAAAGCTATCCTAGTGGTAGCTATGGAGAGCAGCCTTCAGGCTAAGTCTTGAAGGAATGTAAAGCAGCTTGTTTTACCAGTCTATAATCTCTTGAGTGACCAAATGAAAGAGCACCACACCCGGTATATATTCAAAATATATGTATTTATTGCTAAACACACCCCTCTAGTCTCTTTATGAGGCTAGAGTTCGAAGTACACAAGTTATAAGTTATTTAAACACAGTAATAGCACAAATACACGTTTGGGCCCTAGGGGCGTACTCAAACCATATACCAATAAAGTGGTATAAGAACCACGACTGAACTAGACACTAGGCCTAGAGCCTCTAGAAGTGCTTGGACCACAAGGAACCACCCAAGGTAGTGACACAGGGGACCCACGGGGGACGCGTGCAGTGTAAATACACAACCGCGATACGCCGTTAACTTCTATGGAGAAAGTCGCGATCAGGAAATTAAAGAAAAGGGACACTTAAAGGAGGACTTGGAGCAAACCCTTTGAGAACTAGGTCGTTCTAGAGTCTCTACCCACGGGAGCACCGGAGTACTCGTGTTACCTCACCCAGGGAAGCCGGGTGCATAGGTGCCTTTCGGGGTCGGGTTTCGTCGTCGATTTGAATGGCGATCTGCTGCCAAGTGCTGCTGGCGACCAAGTGGAAAGTGTCCGGGTGGATCCAAGAGTGGATCGGAGATCTGAAGAACCTGAAAGCAGAGGGGACAGAGTCTGGGTCACTAGCCAGTGACCAGGAAGGCGGTGGACAGATGCCCACCGATGTCGAGTGCTTCAGGTGCGTTGACGGTCATCTTGACTCTTCAGCCACGAGGCCCAGGAGGCGTTGTCGGCAACCAGGAGCAGGATTCAGGCTGGTACACGATGTCTGTCGAGTGCTGAGGTGTCGGCGACCGGATTGGACCCAACAAGCCTTGGCAACGGCAAGTCTCGATGAAGATGAAGATCGTCGATGGTGCAGACCAGCAAGGTCTGGGGAACTCACCCAGTGAGGGTAAGTGAGGGCAGGCCTGGAGCAACCAGGATGCCTAAGAAGAAAAAGATTGGCCTTCGTGAAGGGCTACTAGCCAACAGGCTAGCGACCGCGAAGGAGCCTCGAGACGTCGCACGTGGATCTGGCTCACAGGACACTCGTGGAGTGGAGGGTGATCTTCAGTGCAGTTGGTGCTGGAGGCTAGGGCTACTCGGAGCCCAAAGCATGACTTTGTGGGAGACCCAGAAGAGGATGCACCTGCAAATGTGCTTGGTGTCCAGGGGTCACGGTCTCACAATACCCACGATAGCTACGGGCCTCAGCTTTGCTGGGGACTCAGGGTAGCCTCTGCGAAGTCTGAGAATCCACCTCTGGTGATGTGAAGACTTCTGCGTCCGACGGGAGCTTCAGAAATGCAGACCAGACAGATGCGTCTTTGGTGCCTGCCAAGCAGGGGTGTCACTCCTTGACCCCAAGGGAGATTCTTCTGTCCTCTAATCTTGAGTAGAGCGACGAAGGTCCAGGATTCTGTTTCAGAGTTTCGTCCAGGGATAATCTAAAGTCCTAAGGACTGGGTTCCTATACTTATACTAAGTTTAGGGGTTGGACTACTTTGTGGCCCCACCTATGGGTGGAGTCAGGGCAGAGGGTGGCTACACCCCTTTCCCTTTGTCCAGTTCACGCCAAAGCAGGGGCTGCAAGCCCCTGATCCGGTTTGAACTGGGGTATGCACAGGGACACCAAGTGTGCCCCCAGTGCAGGACTTCAAAGCACCCGAAAGTGCTCCCGCCCAGCCCCAATACACATTATCCTGTCTGGGGAGGTGGTCACACCTCCCTGGGACAGGAAACCTATTGTCCAGGCCTCCCTGCCGGAGTTTCGTCCAGCAGCAGGAGGCCAGACTCGTGTCTGTGGCAGCAGCATCCATTTTGTGATGCCAGGGCTTTAGAAAGAAGTTACCAGGCTAGCCAGAGTTAACATGTCTTTCCCTCTAGAAGGGTGGAATGCTACCCCCGCCGCCAGAATTGGCGGGGGGTAGTATTCCAAGATGTTTGACACCAAACACGACATGTTTAGGTGCAGCCATTCCAAAGTTAGCATTTAACGCGAGGTTATAATGCGCTTAAGAGTATATGGTCAGGCTGCACTACAAACAGCATCAGAGAAGGGTCTCCGAACGCTGCAGAGGGGCCCTGCTCATGCAGGGGCACCCTCTCACATAGGAACCATGCATTCTGCCTTCAGGATTGATAAGGCCTGCCTTAGGAGTGACTTATAGGTTTATATGTGTGTATGTATTTAGTGATATAGGTAACCTATATCACAGTAAGGGGTGCATGCACCACCTTACCCAGGCTGCAGTAGCAGACCTGTGGTGTCAGTTTGGATGGCCTTCCAGGGGTGGCATAATACATGCTGCAGCCCCTGGTAGGCCTCTGAGGTACCTATGCCCTTGGTACATAGTATACCATATACTAGGGACTTATAAGGGCACTCCAGATTCCAATCAGTGATGTGCCTAAGGCACATGGAAACCATTTTAGAGAGGAAGCAGCTAGGCTGGGGTTCTGATTAGCAGGGCCCCAGCCAGACTAATGTCGAAAAACAGTGAAGCATCAGCAAAAAGTGGGGGTACCCATGTGAAGCAGATCCTACTCTCCTACAGCTATAGCTCAGGAACGCAGGAAACAAGGTAGCACTGCAGGCAGTGCTAATTCAGGCACAAGGAATAGCTATAGCTCAGGAACGCAGGAAACAAGGTAGCACTGCAGGCAGTGCTAATTCAGGCACAAGGAATAGCTATAGCTCAGGAATCAAGGAACATCAAAAGCTCAGGAAACACTGGAAACAAGGATCAGCCTCACCGGTATACAGCTACAATGACCAACACTGGACTGAACGGAGCTGGGGCTTAAAAGAGCTCACAGTAATCACATGCCTCAGGTGTGAGCAGGCTAGCAGCAGCCAGCCACAGGTGAACTGAATTCCTCCACCCATCCTTGGCCTGCAGGGGTGGAGACAAAGCAGTGAGCAGGGGATTATAGGTAATGGAGTTTCCAGCATGAGCAGACTGGCTTCCACAAAACCCGGCATGGATTGGGAATGGATGTCAATTCCTAAATAATGTCCAAATGCCTGGAAGTCAGGATATGCATACAGGGGAGTGTCTGGAAGCATATTAGAATACTGGAAAGACCCACAATTTGGCCCCCTGGTGGTGGGAACGAGAGCACAGGGAGTGAATCGTGACAGTAGGGTTCGCATAGTAGGAGTACGCCCGATTACTGCCTTGTTTTACATGCCTGCATATTTACATTGTTTAGCACCAAGGCAGAACTATATCTACTATTCACTCTTTTGGTGCTTGTAATCACGTTTATCTGCTTCTGTCCATGAATCATTGCAGCACACGTATTTTATGCAAGAATAAAGTTGGTTCGATAAATATGATTGAAAATGTCCGACTGTGTGAAGTGAGCAGGAGTGACTCAGTGAAAGGTTCTGTACTGTTTCCATGATCCCTGAGGGGTCAGGGTTGTGATGTTTAGTGGTTGCCAGAAAACCATTCACTCCCTGATAGGTTGGGGGGCTTATGGTGGCACTATGAGCTAGCTGGTCTATAGGCCAACATATTCTGTGGGGGGTCCGGAATCAGTCTTGACACCAGGCCCCTAGTTTATGTTGTCCAAACAATGCAAAGATCCTACGGATTGGTAGGAACTACACAACAATGGTGTAGCTTTAAATGACAGCGAGTTTGTGGGTTTTGGAGCCTGTGGCCCCTAGGGCCCTCCAAGATAATTGGAGTTGGCCCTACACTATCCTAGAAAGAAAAGGGAAGGTCACCTAGGAGAAAGAGAGAGACGACCAGTGAGGGACCGGCCCAAACTCCTCATTGAAAATCATAAGAGAGAGAGAGAGAGCGAGAGAGACTGTCCCAAAATCCTCATTGAAAAGCATGAGAGAGAGAGAGAGAGAGAGAGAGAGAGAGAGAGAGAACTAGTGAGGTGACCAGTGAGGCACAGGCCCAACTCCTCATTAAAAAGCATCCGGTAGCGAGAGAGACTGCCCCAAAATCCTCATTGAAAAGCATTGGGCAGACAGAGAGAGGGAGAGACACCCAACCAGCTAGAGACAGGCCCAAACTCCTTATTGAAATGCATTGGGCATAGAAGAGACCGATGAGAGACCTGCCCTGCGAGTGGTCTGCATTACACCCCATAGAAATGTATTGGGAACAGTGAGGAGATCTGACCATGAGCCACCTGCCAGTGAGAGACATGTCCCATGAGCCACCTGCCAGTGAGAGACATGTCCCATGAGAAACCTGTCCACTGAGCCACCTGCCAGTGAGAGACCTGTCCCTTGAGTCACCTGCACAATGAGAGACCTATCCGATGAGACATCTGCCCAGTGAGAGACCTGTCCCATGAGACATCTGCCCAGTGAGAGACCTGTCCCTTGAGTCATCTGCACAATGAGAGACATGTCCCATGAGCCATCCGCCCAGTGAGAGACCTGTCCGATGAGACATCCGCCCAGTGAGAGACCTGTCTGATGAGCCACCTGCCCTGTGAGAGACCTGTCCGATGAGACATCTGCCTAATTAGAGACCTGTCCCTTGAGCCACCTGCCCTGTAAGAGAGCTGTCCTGTGAGACAACTGACCAATGAGAGACCTGTCCGATGAGACATCTGCCCAGTTAGAGGCCTGTCCCGTAAGAGACCTGCCCCATTTGATACCAGTTCCGTGAGCCACCTGCCCGGTGAGAGACCTGTCTAGTGACAGACCTGCCCAGTGAGAGACCTGTCCCATGAGACACCTGCCCAGTGAGAGACCTGTCCAGTGACAGACCTGCCCAGTGAGAGACCTGTCCCGTGAGAGACCTGCCCACTGAGACCTGTTCCGCGACCTACCGGCCCAGTGAGAGACCTGTCCCATGCGACACCTGCCCAGTGAGAGACCTGTCCCGTAAGAGACCTGCCCCATTGGAGACCAGTTCCGTGAGCCACCTGCCCGGTGAGAGACCTGTCTAGTGACAGACCTGCCCAGTGAGAGACCTGTCCCATGAGCCATCCGCCCAGTGAGAGACCTGTCCGATGAGACATCTGCCCAGTGAGAGACCTGTCCGATGAGACATCTGCCTAATTAGAGACCTGTATCATGAGCCACCTGCACAGTGAGAGACCTATCCGATGAGACATCTGCCCAGTTAGAGGCCTGTCCCGTGAGCCACCTGCCCAGTGAGAGAGCTGTCCTGTGAGACAACTGACCAATGAGAGACCTGTATCATGAGCCACCTGCCCAGTGGGTGACCTGTTCAATGAGACACCTGCTCAGTGAGAGACCTGTCCGATGAGACATCTGCCTAGTTAGAGACCTGTATCATGAGTCACCTGCCCAGTGAGAGACCTGTCCGATGAGCCACCTGCCCCAAGAGACACCTGCCCAGTGAGTGACCTGTTCAATGAGACACCTGCTCAGTGAGAGACCTGTCCCATGAGACACCTGCCCAGTGAGAGACCTGTCCAGTGACAGACCTGCCCACTGAGAGACCTGTCCCGTGAGACACCTGCCCAGTGATCGAACTGTCTGATGAACCACCTGCCCAGTGGGTGACCTGTTCAATGAGACACCTGCTCAGTGAGAGACCTATCCGATGAGACATCTGCCTAGTTAGAGACCTGTATCATGAGTCACCTGCCCAGTGAGAGACCTGTCCGATGAGCCACCTGCCCCAAGAGACACCTGCCCAGTGAGTGACCTGTCCCGTGATATACCTGCCCACTGAGAGACCTGTACAATGAGACACCAGCCCAGTGAGAGACCTGTCCCGTGAGACACCTGCCCAGTGAGAGACCTGGCCAGCGAGACACCTTCCCAGTGAGTGGCCTGTCCCGTGATAGACCTGCCCACTGAGAGACATGTACAATGAGATACCAGCCCAGGGAGAGACCTGTCCTGTGAGACACCTGCCCAGTGAGAGACCTGCCCAGTGAGAGACATGACAGATGAGCAAGCTGCCCAGTGAGAGACCTGTTCAGTGAGATACCTTCCCAAGGAGTGACCTGTCCCGTGAGAGACCTACCCACTGAGAGACCTGTTCAGTGAGACACCTTCCCAGGGAGTGACCTGTCCCGTGAGAGACCTGCCCAGTGAGAGACCTGTCCAGTGACAGACCTGCCCACTGAGAGACCTGTCCCGTGAGAGTCCTGCCCACTGAGAGACCTGTTCCATGACCCACCGGCCCAGTGAGAGACCTGTCCCATGCAACACCTGCCCAGTGAGAGACCTGTCCCGTAAGAGACCTGCCCCATTGGAGACCAGTTCCGTGAGCCACCTGCCCGGTGAGAGACCTGTCTAGTGACAGACCTGCCCAGTGAGAGACCTGTCCCATGAGACACCTGCCCAGTGAGAGACCTGTCCAGTGACAGACCTGCCCAGTGAGAGACCTGTCCCGTGAGAGACCTGCCCACTGAGAGACCTGTTCCATGACCTACCGGCCCAGTGAGAGACCTGTCCCATGCGACACCTGCCCAGTGAGAGACCTGTCCCGTAAGAGACCTCCCCCGTGGGAGACCAGTTCCATCAGCCACCTGCCCAGTGAGAGACCTGTCCAATGACAGACCTGCCCACTGAGAGACCTGTCCCGTGAGACACCTGCCCAGTGATCGAACTGTCTGATTAACCACCTGCCCAGTGAGAGACCTATTCAGTGAGATACCTTCCTAGTGAGTGACCTGTCCCGTGAGAGACCTACCCACTGAGAGACCTGTCCATGAGAGACCTGTCTAGTGAGAGACCTGTCCTGAGAGCCACCTGTCCAGTGAGAGACCTGTCCCGTGAAAGACCTGCCCACTGAGAGACCTGTCCCATGAGAGACCTGCCCACTGAGAGACCTGTCCCATGCAACACCTGCCGAGTGAAAGACTTATCCCTTAAGAGACCTGCCCCATGGGAGACCAGTTCCGTGAGCCACCTATTCAGTGAGACCAGTCCCATGAGACACCTGCCCAGTGAGAGACCTGCCCCGTGAAAGAGCTGCCCACTGAGAGACCTGTCCCGTAAGAGACCTGCCCAGTGAGAGACCTGTCCCATGAGACACCTGCCCAGTAAGAGACCTGTCCAGGGACAGACCTGCCCAGTGAGAGACCTGTCCTGTGAGAGACCTGCACAGTGAGAGCCCTGTCCCACGAGACACCTGCTCAGTGAGAGACCTGTCCCACAAGCTACCTGCCCAGTGAGAGACCTGTCCCATTAGAGACCTGGTGACTGCGAGAGCTCGCCCATGAGACACCAGCCCAGTTAGAAACCTGTCCTATGAGCCACCTGCCCAGTGAGTGACCTGTTCAATGAGACACCTGCTCAGTGAGAGACCTGTCCCATGAGACACAAGCCCAGTGAGAGACCTGTCCCATGAGACACCTGCCCAGTGAGAGACCTGTCCAGTGACAGACCTTCACACTGAGACTTGTCCCGTGAGACACCTGCCCAGTGATCGAACTGTCTGATGAACCACCTGCCCAGTGAGAGACCTGTTCAGTGATGCACCTTCCCAGTGAGTGACCTGTTGCGTGATATACCTGCCCAGTGAGAGACCTGTACAATGAGACACCAGCCCAGTGAGAGACCCGTCCCGTGAGACACCTGCCCAGTGAGAGACCTGGCCAGTGATGCACCTTCCCAGTGAGTGACCTGTCCCGTGATAGACCTGCCCACTGAGAGACCTGTACAATGAGACACCAGCCCAGTGAGAGACCTGTCCTGTGAGACACCTGCCCAGTGATAGACCTGCCCAGTGAGAGACATGTCAGATGAGCAACCTGCCCAGTGAGAGACCTGTTCAGTGAGACACCTTCCCAGGGAGTGACCTGTCCCGTGAGAGACCTACCCACTGAGAGACCTGTTCAGTGAGACACCTTCCCAGGGAGTGGCCTGTCCCGTGAGAGACCTAGCCACTGAGAGACCTGTACAATGAGACACCTTCCCAGTGAGTGACCTGTCCCGTGATAGACCTGCCCAGTGGGAGACCTGTCCAGTGACAGACCTGCCCAATGAGAGACCTGTCCAGTGAGTGACCTGCCCACTGAGAGACCTGTTCCACGAACCACAGGCCCAGTGAGAGACCTGTCCCATGCGACACCTGCCCAGTGAGAGACCTGTCCCGTAAAAGACCTGCCCTATGGGAGACCAGTTCCATGAGCCACCTGCCCAGTGAGAGACCTGTCCAGTGACAGACCTGCCCAGTGAGACACCTGTCCCATGAGACACCTGCCCAGTGAGAGACCTGTCCAGTGAGAGACCTGTCCAGTGACAGACCTGCCCACTGAGAGACCTGTCCTGTGAGAGACCTGGCAACTGAGAGACCACCGGCCCAGTGAGAGAGCTGTCCCATGTGACACCTGCCCAGTGAGAGACCTGTCCCGTAAGAGACCTCCCCCATGGGAGACCAGTTCCGTCAGCCACCTGCCCAGTGAAAGACTTGTCCAGTGACAGACCTGCCCACTGAGAGACCTGTCCCGTGAGACACCTGCCCAGTGATCGAACTGTCTGATGAACCACCTGTCCAGTGAGAGACCTGTTCAGTGAGACAGCTTCCCAGTGAGGGACCTGTCCCGTGAGAGACCTACCCACTGAGAGACCTGTCCCATGAGAGACCTGTCCAGTGAGAGACCTGTCCTGAGAGCCACCTGTCCAGTGAGAGACCTGTCCCGTGAAAGACCTGCTCACTGAGAGACCTGTCCCATGAGAGACCTGCCCACTGAGAGACCTGTCCCGTGAAAGACCTGCCCACTGAGAGACCTGTCCCATGAGAGACCTGCCCACTGAGAGACCTGTCCCATGCGACACCTACCCAGTGACAGACCTGTCCCATAAGTGACCCGCTCCATGGGAGACCAGTTCCGTGAGCCACCTATTCAGTGAGACCAGTCCCAAGAGACACCTGCCCAGTGAGAGACCTGTCCAGTGAAAGACCTGCCCACTGAGAGACCTGTCCCATGAGAGAACTGCCTAGTGAGAGACCTGTCCCACGGGACACCTGCTCAGTGAGAGACCTGTCCTACAAGCTACCTCCCCAGTGAGAGACCTGTCCCATGAGAGACCTGCCGACTTCGAGAGCTCTCCCATGAGACACCAGCCCAGTTAGAAACCTGTCCTATGAGCCACCTCCCCAGTGAAAGACCTGTCCCAAAAGACACCTGCCCAGTGAGTGACCTGTTCAATGAGACACCTGCTCAGTGAGAGACCTGTCCCATGAGACACAAGCCCAGTGAGAGACATGTCCCATGAGACACCTGCCCAGTGAGAGACCTGCCCAGTGACAGACCTGCCCACTGAGAGACCTGTCCCGTGAGACACCTGCCCAGTGATCGAACTGTCTGATGGACCACCTGCCCAGTGAGAGACCTGTTCAGTGAGACACCTTCCCAGTGAGTGACCTGTCCCGTGATATACCTGCCCACTGAGAGACCTGTACAATGAGACACCAGCCCAGTGAGAGACCTGTCCCGTGAGACACCTGCCCAGTGAGAGACCTGGCCAGTGAGACACCTTCCCAGTGAGTGACCTGACCTGTGATAGACCTGCCCACTGAGAGACCTGTACAATGAGACACCAGCCCAGTGAGAGACCTGTCCTGGGAGACACCTGCCCAGTGAGAGACCTGCCCAGTGAGAGACATGACAGATGAGCAACCTGCCCAGTGAGAGACCTGTTCAGTGAGACACCTTCCCAGGGAGTGACCTGTCCCGTGAGGGACCTACCCACTGAGAGACCTGTTCAGTGAGACACCTTCCCAGGGAGTGACCTTTCCCGTGAGAGACCTACCCACTGAAAGACCTGTACAATGAGACACCTTCCCAGTGAGTGACCTGTCCCGTGATAGACCTGCCCAGTGAGAGACCTGTCCAGTGACAGACCTGCCCACTGAGAGACCTGTCCCGTGAGAGACCTGCCCACTGAGAGACCTGTTCCACGACCCACCGGCCCAGTGAGAGACCTGTCCCATGCGACACGTGCCCAGTGAGAGACCTGTCCCGTAAGAGAAC
The DNA here is from genome assembly GCA_963921515.1 of Calotriton arnoldi. Lineage (NCBI taxonomy): Eukaryota > Metazoa > Chordata > Amphibia > Caudata > Salamandridae > Calotriton > Calotriton arnoldi. The sequence continues at coordinate 90,674 of CAWUFW010022009.1, read as the reverse complement.
TTCCCCATGGGAGACCAGATCCGTCAGCCACCTGCCCAGTGAGAGACCTGTCCAGTGACAGACCTGCCCACTGAGAGACCTGTTCAGTGAGACACCTTCCCAGTGAGTGACCTGTCCCGTGATATACCTGCCCACTGAGAGACCTGTACAATGAGACACCAGCGCAGTGAGAGACCTGTCCCGTGAGACACCTGCCCAGTGAGAGACCTGGCCAGTGAGACACCTTCCCAGTGAGTGACCTGACCTGTGATAGACCTGCCCATTGAGAGACCTGTACAATGAGACACCAGCCCAGTGAGAGACCTGTCCTGTGAGACACCTGCCCAGTGAGAGACCTGCCCAGTGAGAGACATGACAGATGAGCAACCTGCCCAGTGAGAGACCTGTTCAGTGAGACACCTTCCCAGGGAGTGACCTGTCCCGTGAGGGACCTACCCACTGAGAGACCTGTTCAGTGAGACACCTTCCCAGGGAGTGACCTTTCCCGTGAGAGACCTACCCACTGAAAGACCTGTACAATGAGACACCTTCCCAGTGAGTGACCTGTCCCGTGATAGACCTGCCCAGTGAGAGACCTGTCCAGTGACAGACCTGCCCAGTGAGAGACCTGTCCCGTAAGAGACCTTCCCCATTGGAGACCAGTTCCGTGAGCCACCTGCCCGGTGAAAGACCTGTCCAATGACAGACCTGCCCACTGAGACACCTGCCCAGTGAGAGACCTGTTCAGTGAGACACCTTCCCTGTGAGTGACCTGTTGTGTGATATACCTGCCCACTGAGAGACCTGTACAATGAGACACCAGCCCAGTGAGAGACCTGTCCCGTGAGACACCTGCCCAGTGAGAGACCTGGCCAGCGAGACACCTTCCCAGTGAGTGGCCTGTCCCGTGATAGACCTGCCCACTGAGAGACATGTACAATGAGATACCAGCCCAGGGAGAGACCTGTCCTGTGAGACACCTGCCCAGTGAGAGACCTGCCCAGTGAGAGACATGACAGATGAGCAAGCTGCCCAGTGAGAGACCTCTTCAGTGAGACACCTTCCCAAGGAGTGACCTGTCCCGTGAGAGACCTACCCACTGAGAGACCTGTTCAGTTAGACACCTTCCCAGGGAGTGACCTGTCCCGTGAGAGACCTGCCCAGTGAGAGACCTGCCCAGTGAGAGACCTGTCCAGTGACAGACCTGCCCACTGAGAGACCTGTCCCGTGAGAGACCTGCCCACTGAGAGACCTGTTCCATGACCCACCGGCCCAGTGAGAGAACTGTCCCATGCAACACCTGCCCAGTGAGAGACCTGTCTCGTAAGAGACCTGCCCCATTGGAGACCAGTTCCGTGAGCCACCTGCCCGGTGAGAGACCTGTCTAGTGACAGACCTGCCCAGTGAGAGACCTGTCCCATGAGACACCTGCCCAGTGAGAGACCTGTCCAGTGACAGACCTGCCCAGTGAGAGACCTGTCCCGTGAGAGACCTGCGCACTGAGAGACCTGTTCCACGACCTACCGGCCCAGTGAGAGACCTGTCCCATGCGACACCTGCCCAGTGAGAGACCTGTCCCGTAAGAGACCTCCCCCGTGGGAGACCAGTTCCATCAGCCACCTGCCCAGTGAGAGACCTGTCCAATGACAGACCTGCCCACTGAGAGACCTGTCCCGTGAGACACCTGCCCAGTGATCGAACTGTCTGATTAACCACCTGCCCAGTGAGAGATATGTTCAGTGAGACACCTTCCCAGGGAGTGGCCTGTCCCGTGAGAGACCTAGCCACTGAGAGACCTGTACAATGAGACACCTTCCCAGTGAGTGACCTGTCCCGTGATAGACCTGCCCAGTGGGAGACCTGTCCAGTGACAGACCTGCCCAATGAGAGACCTGTCCAGTGAGTGACCTGCCCACTGAGAGACCTGTTCCACGAACCACAGGCCCAGTGAGAGACCTGTCCCATGCGACACCTGCCCAGTGAGAGACCTGTCCCGTAAAAGACCTGCCCTATGGGAGACCAGTTCCATGAGCCACCTGCCCAGTGAGAGACCTGTCCAGTGACAGACCTGCCCAGTGAGACACCTGTCCCATGAGACACCTGCCCAGTGAGAGACCTGTCCAGTGACAGACCTGCCCACTGAGAGACCTGTCCTGTGAGAGACCTGGCAACTGAGAGACCACCGGCCCAGTGAGAGAGCTGTCCCATGTGACACCTGCCCAGTGAGAGACCTGTCCCATAAGAGACCTCCCCCATGGGAGACCAGTTCCGTCAGCCACCTGCCCAGTGAAAGACTTGTCCAGTGACAGACCTGCCCACTGAGAGACCTGTCCCGTGAGACACCTGCCCAGTGATCGAACTGTCTGATGAACCACCTGTCCAGTGAGAGACCTGTTCAGTGAGACACCTTCCTAGTGAGGGACCTGTCCCGTGAGAGACCTACCCACTGAGAGACCTGTCCCATGAGAGACCTGTCCAGTGAGAGACCTGTCCTGAGAGCCACCTGTCCAGTGAGAGACCTGTCCCGTGAAAGACCTGCTCACTGAGAGACCTGTCCCATGAGAGACCTGCCCACTGAGAGACCTGTCCCGTGAAAGACCTGCCCACTGAGAGACCTGTCCCATGAGAGACCTGCCCACTGAGAGACCTGTCCCATGCGACACCTACCCAGTGACAGACCTGTCCCATAAGTGACCCGCTCCATGGGAGACCAGTTCCAGTGAGCCACCTATTCAGTGAGACCAGTCCCAAGAGACACCTGCCCAGTGAGAGACCTGTCCAGTGAAAGACCTGCCCACTGAGAGACCTGTCCCATGAGAGAACTGCCTAGTGAGAGACCTGTCCCACGGGACACCTGCTCAGTGAGAGACCTGTCCTACAAGCTACCTCCCCAGTGAGAGACCTGTCCCATGAGAGACCTGCCGACTTCGAGAGCTCTCCCATGAGACACCAGCCCAGTTAGAAACCTGTCCTATGAGCAACCTCCCCAGTGAAAGACCTGTCCCAAGAGACACCTGCCCAGTGAGTGACCTGTTCAATGAGACACCTGCTCAGTGAGAGACCTGTCCCATGAGACACAAGCCCAGTGAGAGACATGTCCCATGAGACACCTGCCCAGTGACAGACCTGCCCACTGAGAGACCTGTCCCGTGAGACACCTGCCCAGTGATCGAACTGTCTGATGGACCACCTGCCCAGTGAGAGACCTGTTCAGTGAGACACCTTCCCAGTGAGTGACCTGTCCCGTGATATACCTGCCCACTGAGAGACCTGTACAATGAGACACCAGCCCAGTGAGAGACCTGTCCCGTGAGACACCTGCCCAGTGAGAGACCTGGCCAGTGAGACACCTTCCCAGTGAGTGACCTGACCTGTGATAGACCTGCCCACTGAGAGACCTGTACAATGAGACACCAGCCCAGTGAGAGACCTGTCCTGTGAGACACCTGCCCAGTGAGAGACCTGCCCAGTGAGAGACATGACAGATGAGCAACCTGCCCAGTGAGAGACCTGTTCAGTGAGACACCTTCCCAGGGAGTGACCTGTCCCGTGAGGGACCTACCCACTGAGAGACCTGTTCAGTGAGACACCTTCCCAGGGAGTGACCTTTCCCGTGAGAGACCTACCCAGTGAAAGACCTGTACAATGAGACACCTTCCCAGTGAGTGACCTGTCCCGTGATAGACCTGCCCAGTGAGAGACCTGTCCAGTGACAGACCTGCCCACTGAGAGACCTGTCCCGTGAGAGACCTGCCCACTGAGAGACCTGTTCCACGACCCACCGGCCCAGTGAGAGACCTGTCCCATGCGACACGTGCCCAGTGAGAGACCTGTCCCGTAAGAGACCTTCCCCATGGGAGACCAGATCCGTCAGCCACCTGCCCAGTGAGAGACCTGTCCAGTGACAGACCTGCCCAGTGAGAGACCTGTTCAGTGAGACACCTTCCCAGTGAGTGACCTGTCCCGTGATATACCTGCCCACTGAGAGACCTGTACAATGAGACACCAGCGCAGTGAGAGACCTGTCCCGTGAGACACCTGCCCAGTGAGAGACCTGGCCAGTGAGACACCTTCCCAGTGAGTGACCTGACCTGTGATAGACCTGCCCATTGAGAGACCTGTACAATGAGACACCAGCCCAGTGAGAGACCTGTCCTGTGAGACACCTGCCCAGTGAGAGACCTGCCCAGTGAGAGACATGACAGATGAGCAACCTGCCCAGTGAGAGACCTGTTCAGTGAGACACCTTCCCAGGGAGTGACCTGTCCCGTGAGGGACCTACCCACTGAGAGACCTGTTCAGTGAGACACCTTCCCAGGGAGTGACCTTTCCCGTGAGAGACCTACCCACTGAAAGACCTGTACAATGAGACACCTTCCCAGTGAGTGACCTGTCCCGTGATAGACCTGCCCAGTGAGAGACCTGTCCAGTGACAGACCTGCCCACTGAGAGACCTGTCCCGTGAGAGACCTGCCCACTGAGAGACCTGTTCCACGACCCACCGGCCCAGTGAGAGACCTGTCCCATGCGACACCTGCCCAGTGAGAGACCTGTCCCGTAAGAGACCTTCCCCATTGGAGACCAGTTCCGTGAGCCACCTGCCCGGTGAAAGACCTGTCCAATGACAGACCTGCCCACTGAGACACCTGCCCAGTGAGAGACCTGTTCAGTGAGACACCTTCCCTGTGAGTGACCTGTTGTGTGATATACCTGCCCACTGAGAGACCTGTACAATGAGACACCAGCCCAGTGAGAGACCTGTCCCGTGAGACACCTGCCCAGTGAGAGACCTGGCCAGCGAGACACCTTCCCAGTGAGTGCCCTGTCCCGTGATAGACCTGCCCACTGAGAGACATGTACAATGAGATACCAGCCCAGGGAGAGACCTGTCCTGTGAGACACCTGCCCAGTGAGAGACCTGCCCAGTGAGAGACATGACAGATGAGCAAGCTGCCCAGTGAGAGACCTGTTCAGTGAGACACCTTCCCAAGGAGTGACCTGTCCCGTGAGAGACCTACCCACTGAGAGACCTGTTCAGTGAGACACCTTCCCAGGGAGTGACCTGTCCCGTGAGAGACCTGCCCAGTGAGAGACCTGCCCAGTGAGAGACCTGTCCAGTGACAGACCTGCCCACTGAGAGACCTGTCCCATGAGAGACCTGCCCACTGAGAGACCTGTTCCATGACCCACCGGCCCAGTGAGAGACCTGTCCCATGCAACACCTGCCCAGTGAGAGACCTGTCCCGTAAGAGACCTGCCCCATTGGAGACCAGTTCCGTGAGCCACCTGCCCGGTGAGAGACCTGTCTAGTGACAGACCTGCCCAGTGAGAGACCTGTCCCATGAGACACCTGCCCAGTGAGAGACCTGTCCAGTGACAGACCTGCCCAGTGAGAGACCTGTCCCGTGAGAGACCTGCCCACTGAGAGACCTGTTCCACGACCTACCGGCCCAGTGAGAGACCTGTCCCATGCGACACCTGCCCAGTGAGAGACCTGTCCCGTAAGAGACCTCCCCCGTGGGAGACCAGTTCCATCAGCCACCTGCCCAGTGAGAGACCTGTCCAATGACAGATCTGCCCACTGAGAGACCTGTCCTGTGAGACACCTGCCCAGTGATCGAACTGTCTGATTAACCACCTGCCCAGTGAGAGACCTGTTCAGTGAGATACCTTCCTAGTGAGTGACCTGTCCCGTGAGAGACCTACCCACTGAGAGACCTGTCCATGAGAGACCTGTCTAGTGAGAGACCTGTCCTGAGAGCCACCTGTCCAGTGAGAGACCTGTCCCGTGAAAGACCTGCCCACTGAGAGACCTGTCCCATGAGAGACCTGCCCACTGAGAGACCTGTCCCATGCAACACCTGCCGAGTGAAAGACCTGTCCCTTAAGAGACCTGCCCCATGGGAGACCAGTTCCGTGAGCCACCTATTCAGTGAGACCAGTCCCATGAGACACCTGCCCAGTGAGAGACCTGCCCCGTGAAAGACCTGCCCACTGAGAGACCTGTCCCGTGAGAGACCTGCCCAGTGAGAGACCTGTCCCATGAGACACCTGCCCAGTAAGAGACCTGTCCAGTGACAGACCTGCCCAGTGAGAGACCTGTCCTGTGAGAGACCTGCACAGTGAGAGACCTGTTCCACAAGCTACCTGCCCAGTGAGAGACCTGTCCCATTAGAGACCTGGTGACTGCGAGAGCTCGCCCATGAGACACCAGCCCAGTTAGAAACCTGTCCTATGAGCCACCTGCCCATTGAAAGACCTGTCCCAAGAGACACCTACCCAGTGAGTGACCTGTTCAATGAGACACCTGCTCAGTGAGAGACCTGTCCCATGAGACACAAGCCCAGTGAGAGACCTGTCCCATGAGACACCTGCCCAGTGAGAGACCTGTCCAGTGACAGACCTTCCCACTGAGACTTGTCCCGTGAGACACCTGCCCAGTGATCGAACTGTCTGATGAACCACCTGCCCAGTGAGAGACCTGTTCAGTGAGACACCTTCCCTGTGAGTGACCTGTTGCGTGATATACCTGCCCACTGAGAGACCTGTACAATGAGACACCAGCCCAGTGAGAGACCCGTCCCGTGAGACACCTGCCCAGTGAGAGACCTGGCCAGTGAGACACCTTCCCAGTGAGTGACCTGTCCCGTGATAGACCTGCCCACTGAGAGACCTGTACAATGAGACACCAGCCCAGTGAGAGACCTGTCCTGTGAGACACCTGCCCAGTGAGAGACATGTCAGATGAGCAACCTGCCCAGTGAGAGACCTGTTCAGTGAGACACCTTCCCAGGGAGTGACCTGTCCCGTGAGAGACCTACCCACTGAGAGACCTGTTCAGTGAGACACCTTCCCAGGGAGTGGCCTGTCCCGTGAGAGACCTAGCCACTGAGAGACCTGTACAATGAGACACCTTCCTAGTGAGTGACCTGTCCCGTGATAGACCTGCCCAGTGGGAGACCTGTCCAGTGACAGACCTGCCCAATGAGAGACCTGTCCAGTGAGTGACCTGCCCACTGAGAGACCTGTCCCGTAAAAGACCTGCCCTATGGGAGACCAGTTCCATGAGCCACCTGCCCAGTGAGAGACCTGTCCAGTGACAGACCTGCCCAGTGAGACACCTGTCCCATGAGACACCTGCCCAGTGAGAGACCTGTCCAGTGAGAGACCTGTCCAGTGACAGACCTGCCCACTGAGAGACCTGTCCCGTGAGAGACCTGCCAACTGAGAGACCACGACCCACCAGCCCAGTGAGAGACCTGTCCCATGAGAGACCTGCCCACTGAGAGACCTGTCCCGTGAAAGACCTGCCCACTGAGAGACCTGTCCCATGAGAGACCTGCCCACTGAGAGACCTGTCCCATGTGACACCTGCCCAGTGACAGACCTGTCCCGTAAGAGACCTCCCCCATGGGAGACTGGTTCCGTCAGCCACCTGCCCAGTGAAAGACTTGTCCAGTGACAGACCTGCCCACTGAGAGACCTGTCCCGTGAGACACCTGCCCAGTGATCGAACTGTCTGATGAACCACCTGTCCAGTGAGAGACCTGTTCAGTGAGACACCTTCCCAGTGAGGGACCTGTCCCGTGAGAGACCTGTCCCATGAGAGACCTGTCCCATGAGAGACCTGTCCACTGAGAGACCTGTCCTGAGAGCCACCTGTCCAGTGAGAGACCTGTCCCGTGAAAGACCTGCCCACTGAGAGACCTGTCCCATGAGAGACCTGCCCACTGAGAGACATGTCCCGTGAAAGACCTGCCCACTGAGAGACCAGTCCCAAGAGACACCTGCCCAGTGAGAGACCTGTCCCGTGAAAGACCTGCCCACTGAGAGACCTGTCCCATGAGAGACCTGCCCAGTGAGAGACCTGTCCCATGAGACACCTGCCCAGTAAGAGACCTGTCCAGTGACAGACCTGCCCAGTGAGAGACCTGTCCTGTGAGAGACCTGCACAGTGAGAGACCTGTTCCACAAGCTACCTGCCCAGTGAGAGACCTGTCCCATTAGAGACCTGGTGACTGCGAGAGCTCGCCCATGAGACACCAGCCCAGTTAGAAACCTGTCCTATGAGCCACCTGCCCAGTGAAAGACCTGTCCCAAGAGACACCTACCCAGTGAGTGACCTGTTCAATGAGACACCTGCTCAGTGAGAGACCTGTCCCATGAGACACAAGCCCAGTGAGAGACCTGTCCCATGAGACACCTGCCCAGTGAGAGACCTGTCCAGTGACAGACCTTCCCACTGAGACTTGTCCCGTGAGACACCTGCCCAGTGATCGAACTGTCTGATGAACCACCTGCCCAGTGAGAGACCTGTTCAGTGAGACACCTTCCCTGTGAGTGACCTGTTGCGTGATATACCTGCCCACTGAGAGACCTGTACAATGAGACACCAGCCCAGTGAGAGACCCGTCCCGTGAGACACCTGCCCAGTGAGAGACCTGGCCAGTGAGACACCTTCCCAGTGAGTGACCTGTCCCGTGATAGACCTGCCCACTGAGAGACCTGTACAATGAGACACCAGCCCAGTGAGAGACCTGTCCTGTGAGACACCTGCCCAGTGAGAGACATGTCAGATGAGCAACCTGCCCAGTGAGAGACCTGTTCAGTGAGACACCTTCCCAGGGAGTGACCTGTCCCGTGAGAGACCTACCCACTGAGAGACCTGTTCAGTGAGACACCTTCCCAGGGAGTGGCCTGTCCCGTGAGAGACCTAGCCACTGAGAGACCTGTACAATGAGACACCTTCCTAGTGAGTGACCTGTCCCGTGATAGACCTGCCCAGTGGGAGACCTGTCCAGTGACAGACCTGCCCAATGAGAGACCTGTCCAGTGAGTGACCTGCCCACTGAGAGACCTGTCCCGTAAAAGACCTGCCCTATGGGAGACCAGTTCCATGAGCCACCTGCCCAGTGAGAGACCTGTCCAGTGACAGACCTGCCCAGTGAGACACCTGTCCCATGAGACACCTGCCCAGTGAGAGACCTGTCCAGTGAGAGACCTGTCCAGTGACAGACCTGCCCACTGAGAGACCTGTCCCGTGAGAGACCTGCCAACTGAGAGACCACGACCCACCGGCCCAGTGAGAGACCTGTCCCATGAGAGACCTGCCCACTGAGAGACCTGTCCCGTGAAAGACCTGCCCACTGAGAGACCTGTCCCATGAGAGACCTGCCCACTGAGAGACCTGTCCCATGTGACACCTGCCCAGTGACAGACCTGTCCCGTAAGAGACCTCCCCCATGGGAGACTGGTTCCGTCAGCCACCTGCCCAGTGAAAGACTTGTCCAGTGACAGACCTGCCCACTGAGAGACCTGTCCCGTGAGACACCTGCCCAGTGATCGAACTGTCTGATGAACCACCTGTCCAGTGAGAGACCTGTTCAGTGAGACACCTTCCCAGTGAGGGACCTGTCCCGTGAGAGACCTGTCCCATGAGAGACCTGTCCCATGAGAGACCTGTCCACTGAGAGACCTGTCCTGAGAGCCACCTGTCCAGTGAGAGACCTGTCCCGTGAAAGACCTGCCCACTGAGAGACCTGTCCCATGAGAGACCTGCCCACTGAGAGACATGTCCCGTGAAAGACCTGCCCACTGAGAGACCAGTCCCAAGAGACACCTGCCCAGTGAGAGACCTGTCCCGTGAAAGACCTGCCCACTGAGAGACCTGTCCCATGAGAGAACTGCCTAGTGAGAGACCTGTCCCACGGGACACCTGCTCAGTGAGAGACCTGTCCTACAAGCTACCTCCCCAGTGAGAGACCTGTCCCATGAGAGACCTGCCGACTTTGAGAGCTCTCCCATGAGACACCAGCCCAGTTAGAAACCTGTCCTATGAGCCACCACCCCAGTGAAAGACCTGTCCCAAGAGACACCTGCCCAGTGAGTGACCTGTTCAATGAGACACCTGCTCAGTGAGAGACCTGTCCCATGAGACACAAGCCCAGTGAGAGACATGTCCCATGAGACACCTGCCCAGTGAGAGACCTGCCCAGTGACAGACCTGCCCACTGAGAGACCTGTCCCGTGAGACACCTGCCCAGTGATCGAACTGTCTGATGGACCACCTGCCCAGTGAGAGACCTGTTCAGTGAGACACCTTCCCAGTGAGTGACCTGTCCCGTGATATACCTGCCCACTGAGAGACCTGTACAATGAGACACCAGCCCAGTGAGAGACCTGTCCCGTGAGACACCTGCCCAGTGAGAGACCTGGCCAGTGAGACACCTTCCCAGTGAGTGACCTGACCTGTGATAGACCTGCCCACTGAGAGACCTGTACAATGAGACACCAGCCCAGTGAGAGACCTGTCATGTGAGACACCAGCCCAGTGAGAGACCTGCCCAGTGAGAGACATGACAGATGAGCAACCTGCCCAGTGAGAGACCTGTTCAGTGAGACACCTTCCCAGGGAGTGACCTGTCCCGTGAGGGACCTACCCACTGAGAGACCTGTTCAGTGAGACACCTTCCCAGGGAGTGACCTTTCCCGTGAGAGACCTACCCACTGAAAGACCTGTACAATGAGACACCTTCCCAGTGAGTGACCTGTCCCGTGATAGACCTGCCCAGTGAGAGACCTGTCCAGTGACAGACCTGCCCACTGAGAGACTTGTCCCGTGAGAGACCTGCCCACTGAGAGACCTGTTCCACGACCCACCGGCCCAGGGAGAGACCTGTCCCATGCGACACCTGCCCAGTGAGAGACCTGTCCCGTAAGAGACCTTCCCCATGGGAGACCAGTTCCGTCAGCCACCTGCCCAGTGAGAGACCTGTCCTGTGAGACACTTGCCCAGTGATCGAACTGTCTGATGAACCACCTGCCCAGTGAGAGACCTGTTCAGTGAGACACTTTCCCAGTGAGAGACTTGTCCCATGCGACACCTGCCCAGTGAGAGACCTGTCCCGTAAGATACCTGCCCCATGGGAGACCAGTCACGTGAGCCACCTGCCCAGTGAGAGACCTGTCCAGTGACAGACCTGCCCAGTGACAAACCTGTCCCGTGAACCACCTGCCCAGTGAGAGACCTGTCCCGTGAGAGACCTGCCCACTGAGAGACATGTCCTGTGAGAGACCTGTCCCATGCGCCATCTACCCAGTGAGAGACCTGTGCCGTAAGAGACCTGCCCACTGAGAGACCTGTCCTGTGAGAGACATGACAGATGAGATACCTGCTCAGTGGACAGGGAGACCAGTGGAAGACGTGTCCATGGGGTGAGACACTGCATTACACCTCATTGAAGCGCACTGGGCACAGAGAGGCCACGGGAGACGTGTCCCTTGAGTGAGACACTGCATCACACCTCATTGAAGGGCACTGGGCACAGAAAGGCCAGCGGGAGACGTGTCCCTTGAGTGAGACACTGCATTACACCTCATTGAAGGGCACTGGGCACAAAGAGGCCAGCGGGAGACGTGTCCCTTGAGTGAGACACTGCATTACACCTCATAGAAGGGCACTGGGCACAGTGAGAGGCCAGGGGGAGACGTGTCCCTTGAGTGAGACACTGCATTACACCTCATAGAAGGGCACTGGGCACAGTGAGAGGCCAGGGGGAGACGTGTCCCTTGAGTGAGACACTGCATTACACCTCATTGAATGGCACTGGGCACAAAGAGGCCAGCGGGAGACGTGTCCCTTGAGTGAGACACCTCATTACACCTCATTGAAGCGCACTGGGCACAGAGAGGCCAGCGGGAGACGTGTCCCTTGAGTGAGACACTGCATTACACCTCATAGAAGCGCACTGGGCACAGAGAGGCCAGCGGGAGACGTGTCCCTTTAGTGAGACACTGCATCACACCTCATTGAAGCGCACTGGGCACAGAGAGGCCACGGGAGACGTGTCCCTTCAGTGGGACACTGCATCACACCTCATTGAAGGGCACTGGGCACAAAGAGGCCAACGGGAGACGTGTCCCTTGAGTGAGACACTGCATTACACCTCATAGAAGGGCACTGGGCACAGTGAGAGGCCAGGGGGAGACGTGTCCCTTGAGTGAGACACTGCATTACACCTCATAGAAGGGCACTGGGCACAGTGAGAGGCCAGGGGGAGACGTGTCCCTTGAGTGAGACACTGCATTACACCTCATTGAATGGCACTGGGCACAAAGAGGCCAGCGGGAGACGTGTCCCTTGAGTGAGACACTGCATTACACCTCATTGAAGCACACTGGGCACAGAGAGGCCAGCGGGAGACGTGTCCCTTGAGTGAGACACTGCATTACACCTCATAGAAGCGCACTGGGCACAGAGAGGCCAGGGGAGACGTGTCCCTTGAGTGAGACACTGCATCACACCTCATAGAAGTCCACTGGGAACAGAGAGGCCAGGGGGAGACGTGTCCCTTTAGCGAGACACTGCATAAGACCTCATTGAAGGGCACTGGGCACAGAGAGGCGAGCGGGAGACGTGTCCCTTGAGTGAGACACTGCATTACACCTCATTGAAGCGCACTGGGCACAGTGAGAGGCCAGTGGGAGACGTGTCCCTTGAGTGAGACACTGCATTACACCTCAATGAAGGGCACTGGGCACAGAAAGGCCAGCGGGAGACGTGTCCGTTGAGTGAGACACTGCACTACACCTCATAGAAGGGCACTGGGCACAGTGAGAGGCCAGGGGAGATGTGTCCCTTGAGTGAGACACTGCATTACACCTCATTGAAGGGCACTGGGCACAGAGAGGCCAGCGGGAGACGTGTCCCTTGAGTGAGACACTGCATTACACCTCATTGAAGCGCATTGGGCAGAGAGAGGCCAGCGGGAAACGTGTTCCTTGAGTGAGTCACTGCATTACACCTCATTGAAGGGCACTGGGCACAGTGAGAGGCCAGCAGGAGACGTGTCCCTTGAGTGAGACACTGCATTACACCTCATTGAAGGTCACTGGGCACAGAGTGGCCAGCGGGGGCGTGTCCCTTGAGGGAGGCACTGCACTACACCCCATAGAAGGGCACTGGGAACAGAGAGGCCAGCGGGAGACGTGTCCGTTGAGTGAGACACTGCACTACACCCCATAGAAGGGCACTGGGCACAGAGAGGCCAGCGGGAGACGTGCCCCTTGAGTGAGACACTGCATTACACCTCATTGAAGGGCACTGGGCACAGAGAGGCCAGGGGGAGACGTGTCCCTTGAGTGAGACACTGCATTGCACCTCATTGAAGCGCACTGGGCACAGTGAGAGGCCAGCGGGAGACGTGTCCCTTGAGTGAGACACTGCATTACACCCCATAGAAGGGCACTGGGCACAGAGAGGCCAGGGGAGACGTGTCCGTTGAGTGAGACACTGCATTACACCTCATTGAAGGGCACTGGGCACAGTGAGGCCAGCGGGAGACGTGTCCCTTGAGTGAGACACTGCATTACACCTCATTGGACACTGCATTACACCTCATAGAAGGGCACTGGGCACAGAGAGGCCAGCGGGAGACGTGTCCCTTAAGTGAGACACTGCATTACACCTCATTGAATGGCACTGGGCACAAAGAGGCCAGCGGGAGACGTGTCCCTTGAGTGAGACACCTCATTACACCTCATTGAAGCGCACTGGGCACAGAGAGGCCAGCGGGAGACGTGTCCCTTGAGTGAGACACTGCATTACACCTCATAGAAGCGCACTGGGCACAGAGAGGCCAGCGGGAGACGTGTCCCTTTAGTGAGACACTGCATCACACCTCATTGAAGCGCACTGGGCACAGAGAGGCCACGGGAGACGTGTCCCTTGAGTGGGACACTGCATCACACCTCATTGAAGGGCACTGGGCACAAAGAGGCCAGCGGGAGACGTGTCCCTTGAGTGAGACACTGCATTACACCTCATAGAAGGGCACTGGGCACAGTGAGAGGCCAGGGGAGACGTGTCCCTTGAGTGAGACACTGCATTACACCTCATAGAAGGGCACTGGGCACAGTGAGAGGCCAGGGGAGACGTGTCCCTTGAGTGAGACACTGCATTACACCTCATTGAATGGCACTGGGCACAAAGAGGCCAGCGGGAGACGTGTCCCTTGAGTGAGACACTGCATTACACCTCATTGAAGCACACTCGGCACAGAGAAGCCAGCGGGAGACGTGTCCCTTGAGTGAGACACTGCATTACACCTCATAGAAGCGCACTGGGCACAGAGAGGCCAGGGGAGACGTGTCCCTTGAGTGAGACACTGCATCACACCTCATAGAAGTCCACTGGGAACAGAGAGGCCAAGGGGAGACGTGTCCCTTTAGCGAGACACTGCATAAGACCTCATTGAAGGGCACTGGGCACAGAGAGGCCAGCGGGAGACGTGTCCCTTGAGTGAGACACTGCATTACACCTCATTGAAGCGCACTGGGCACAGTGAGAGGCCAGTGGGAGACGTGTCCCTTGAGTGAGACACTGCATTACACCTCAATGAAGGGCACTGGGCACAGAAAGGCCAGCGGGAGACGTGTTCCTAGAGTGAGACACTGCACTACACCTCATAGAAGGGTACTGGGCACAGTGAGAGGCCAGGGGGAGAAGTGTCCCTTGAGTGAGACACTGCATTACACCTCATTGAAGGGCACTGGGCACAGACAGGCCAGCGGGAGACGTGTCCCTTGAGTGAGACACTGCATTACACCTCATTGAAGCGCATTGGGCAGAGAGAGGCCAGCGGGAGACGTGTCCCTTGAGTGAGACACTGCATTACACCTCATTGAAGGGCACTGGGCACAGTGAGAGGCCAGCAGGAGACGTGTCCCTTGAGTGAGACACTGCATTACACCTCATTGAAGGGCACTGGACACAGAGTGGCCAGCGGGGGCGTGTCCCTTGAGGGAGGCACTGCACTACACCCCATAGAAGGGCACTGGGAACAGAGAGGCCAGCGGGAGACGTGTCCGTTGAGTGAGACACTGCACTACACCCCATAGAAGGGCACTGGGCACAGAGAGGCCAGCGGGAGACGTGCCCCTTGAGGGAGACACTGCATTACACCTCATTGAAGGGCACTGGGCACAGAGAGGCCAGGGGGAGACGTGTCCCTTGAGTGAGACACTGCATTACACCTCATTGAAGCGCACTGGGCACAGTGAGAGCCCAGCGGGAGACGTGTCCCTTGAGTGAGACACTGCATTACACCCCATAGAAGGGCACTGGGCACAGAGAGGCCAGGGGGAGACGTGTCCGTTGAGTGAGACACTGCATTACACCTCATTGAAGGGCACTGGGCACAGTGAGGCCAGCGGGAGACGTGTCCCTTGAGTGAGACACTGCATTACACCTCATTGGACACTGCATTACACCTCATAGAAGGGTACTGGGCACAGAGAGGCCAGCGGGAGACGTGTCCCTTAAGTGAGACACTGCATTACACCTCATTGAATGGCACTGGGCACAAAGAGGCCAGCGGGAGACGTGTCCCTTGAGTGAGACACCTCATTACACCTCATTGAAGCGCACTGGGCACAGAGAGGCCAGCGGGAGGCGTGTCCCTTGAGTGAGACACTGCATCACACCTCATAGAAGCGCACTGGGCACAGAGAGGCCAGCGGGAGACGTGTCCCTTTAGTGAGACACTGCATAACACCTCATTGAAGCGCACTGGGCACAGAGAGGCCACGGGAGACGTGTCCCTTGAGTGGGACACTGCATCACACCTCATTGAAGGGCACTGGGCACAAAGAGGCCAGCGGGAGACGTGTCCCTTGAGTGAGACACTGCATTACACCTCATAGAAGGGCACTGGGCACAGAGAGAGGCCAGGGGGAGACGTGACACTTGAGTGAGACACTGCATTACACCTCATAGAAGGGCACTGGGCACAGTGAGAGGCCAGGGGGAGACGTGTCCCTTGAGTGAGACACTGCATTACACCTCATTGAATGGCACTGGGCACAAAGAGGCCAGCGGGAGACATGTCCCTTGAGTGAGACACTGCATTACACCTCATTGAAGCACACTGGGCACAGAGAAGCCAGCGGGAGACGTGTCCCTTGAGTGAGACACTGCATTACACCTCATAGAAGCGCACTGGGCACAGAGAGGCCAGGGGAGACGTGTCCCTTGAGTGAGACACTGCATCACACCTCATAGAAGTCCACTGGGAACAGAGAGGCCAGGGGAGACGTGTCCCTTTAGCGAGACACTGCATAAGACCTCATTGAAGGGCACTGGGCACAGAGAGGCCAGCGGGAGACGTGTCCCTTGAGTGAGACACTGCATTACACCTCATTGAAGCGCACTGGGCACAGTGAGAGGCCAGTGGGAGACGTGTCCCTTGAGTGAGACACTGCATTACACCTCAATGAAGGGCACTGGGCACAGAAAGGCCAGCGGGAGACGTGTTCCTAGAGTGAGACACTGCACTACACCTCATAGAAGGGTACTGGGCACAGTGAGAGGCCAGGGGGAGAAGTGTCCCTTGAGTGAGACACTGCATTACACCTCATTGAAGGGCACTGGGCACAGAGAGGCCAGCGGGAGACGTGTCCCTTGAGTGAGACACTGCATTACACCTCATTGAAGCGCATTGGGCAGAGAGAGGCCAGCGGGAGACGTGTCCCTTGAGTGAGACACTGCATTACACCTCATTGAAGGGCACTGGGCACAGTGAGAGGCCAGCAGGAGACGTGTCCCTTGAGTGAGACACTGCATTACACCTCATTGAAGGGCACTGGGCACAGAGTGGCCAGCGGGGGCGTGTCCCTTGATGGAGGCACTGCACTACACCCCATAGAAGGGCACTGGGAACAGAGAGGCCAGCGGGAGACGTGTCCGTTGAGTGAGACACTGCACTACACCCCATAGAAGGGCACTGGGCACAGAGAGGCCAGCGGGAGACGTGCCCCTTGAGTGAGACACTGCATTACACCTCATTGAAGGGCACTGGGCACAGAGAGGCCAGGGGGAGACGTGTCCCTTGAGTGAGACACTGCATTACACCTCATTGAAGCGCACTGGGCACAGTGAGAGGCCAGCGGGAGACGTGTCCCTTGAGTGAGACACTGCATTACACCCCATAGAAGGGCACTGGGCACAGATAGGCCAGGGGGAGACGTGTCCGTTGAGTGAGACACTGCATTACACCTCATTGAAGGGCACTGGGCACAGTGAGGCCAGCGGGAGACGTGTCCCTTGAGTGAGACACTGCATTACACCTCATTGGACACTGCATTACACCTCATAGAAGGGCACTGGGCACAGAGAGGCCAGCGGGAGACGTGTCCCTTAAGTGAGACACTGCATTAGACCTCATTGAAGGGCACTGGGCACAGAGAGGCCAGCGGGAGACCTGCCCCTTGAGTGAGACACTGCATTACACCTCATTTAAGGGCACTGGGCACAGAGAGGCCAGCGGGAGACGTGTCCCTTGAGTGAGACACTGCATCACACCTCATAGAAGGGCACTGGGCACAGTGAGAGGCAAGCGGGAGACGTGTCCCTTGAGTGAGACACTGCATTACACCTCATAGAAGCGCACTGGGCACTGAGAGGCCAGCGGGAGACGTGTCCCTTGAGTGAGACACTGCATTACACCTCATAGAAGGGCACTGGGCACAGCGAGAGGCCAGCGGGAGACGTGCCCCTGGAGTGAGACACTGCATTACACCTCATAGAAGGGCACTGGGCACAGAGAGGCCAGCGGGAGACGTGTCCCTTGAGTGAGACACTGCATTATACCTCAAAGAAGGGCACTGGGCACAGAGAGGCCAACGGGAGTCGTGTCCCTTGAGTGAGACACTGCATCACACCTCATAGAAGGGCAATGGGCACAGTGAGAGGCCAGCGGGAGACGTGTCCCTTGAGTGAGACACTGCATTAGACCTCATTGAAGGGCACTGGGCACAGTGAGGCCAGCGGGAGACATGTCCCTTGAGTGAGACACTGCATTAGTCCTCATTGAAAGGCACTGGGCACAGTGTGATGCCAGCGGGAGACGTGTCCCTTGAGTGAGACACTGCATTACACCTCATAGAAGGGCACTGGGCACAGAGAGGCCAGCGGGAGATGTGTCCCTTGAGTGAGACACTGCATTACACCTCATAGAAGGGCACTGGGCACAGAGAGCCCAGCGGGAGACGTGTCCCTTGAGCGAGACACTGCATTACATCTCATAGAAGGGCACTGGGCACAGAGAGGCCAGCGGGAGACGTGTCCGTTGAGTGAGACATTGCATTACACCTCATTGGACACTGCATCACACCTCTTAGAAGGGCAGTGGGCACAGTGAGAGGCCAGCGGGAGACGTGTCCCTTGAGTGAGGCACTGCATTACACCTCATAGAAGGGCACCCGGGCACAGAGAGGCCAGCGGGAGACGTGTCCCTTGAGTGAGACACTGCATTACACCTCATTGGACACTGCATCACACCTCGTAGAAGTCCACTGGGAACAGAGAGGCCAGGGGGAGACGTGTCCCTTGAGCGAGACACTGCATAAGACCTCATTGAAGGGCACTGGGCACAGAGAGGCCAGCGGGAGACGTGTCCCTTGAGTGAGACACTGCATTACACCTCATTGAAGCGCACTGGGCACAGTGAGAGGCCAGTGGGAGACGTGTCCCTTGAGTGAGACACTGCATTACACCTCAATGAAGGGCACTGGGCACAGAAAGGCCAGCGGGAGACGTGTTCCTAGAGTGAGACACTGCACTACACCTCATAGAAGGGCACTGGGCACAGTGAGAGGCCAGGGGGAGATGTGTCCCTTGAGTGAGACACTGCATTACACCTCATTGAAGGGCACTGGGCACAGAGAGGCCAGCGGGAGACGTGTCCCTTGAGTGAGACACTGCATTACACCTCATTGAAGCGCATTGGGCAGAGAGAGGCCAGCGGGAGACGTGTCCCTTGAGTGAGACACTGCATTACACCTCATTGAAGGGCACTGGGCACAGTGAGAGGCCAGCAGGAGACGTGTCCCTTGAGTGAGACACTGCATTACACCTCATTAAAGGGCACTGGGCACAGAGTGGCCAGCGGGGGCGTGTCCCTTGAGGGAGACACTGCACTACATCCCATAGAAGGGCACTGGGCACAGAGAGGCCAGCGGGAGACGTGTCCGTTGAGTGAGACACTGCACTACACCCCATAGAAGGGCCCTGGGCACAGAGAGGCCAGCAGGAGACGTGCCTCTTGAGTGAGACACTGCATTACACCTCATTGAAGGGCACTGGGCACAGAGAGGCCAGGGGGAGACGTGTCCCTTGAGTGAGACACTGCATTACACCTCATTGAAGCGCACTGGGCACAGTGAGAGGCCAGCGGGAGACGTGTCCCTTGAGTGAGACACTGCATTACACACCATAGAAGGGCACTGGGCACAGAGAGGCCAGGGGAGACGTGTCCGTTGAGTGAGACACTGCATTACACCTCATTGAAGGGCACTGGGCACAGTGAGGCCAGCGGGAGACGTGTCCCTTGAGTGAGACACTGCATTACACCTCATTGGACACTGCATTACACCTCATAGAAGGGCACTGGGCACAGAGAGGCCACCGGGAGAAGTGTCCCTTAAGTGAGACACTGCATTAGACCTCATTGAAGGGCACTGGGCACAGAGAGGCCAGCGGGAGACCTGCCCCTTGAGTGAGACACTGCATTACACCTCATTTAAGGGCACTGGGCACAGAGAGGCCAGCGGGAGACGTGTCCCTTGAGTGAGACACTGCATCACACCTCATAGAAGGGCACTGGGCACAGTGAGAGGCAAGCGGGAGACGTGTCCCTTGAGTGAGACACTGCATTACACCTCATAGAAGCGCACTGGGCACTGAGAGGCCAGCGGGAGACGTGTCCCTTGAGTGAGACACTGCATTACACCTCATAGAAGGGCACTGGGCACAGCGAGAGGCCAGCGGGAGACGTGCCCCTGGAGTGAGACACTGCATTACACCTCATAGAAGGGCACTGGGCACAGAGAGGCCAGCGGGAGACGTGTCCCTTGAGTGAGACACTGCATCACACCTCATAGAAGGGCACTGGGCACAGAGAGGCCAGCGGGAGACGTGTCCCTTGAGTGAGACACTGCATTACACCTCAAAGAAGGGCACTGGGCACAGAGAGGCCAACGGGAGTCGTGTCCCTTGAGTGAGACACTGCATCACACCTCATAGAAGGGCAATGGGCACAGTGAGAGGCCAGCGGGAGACGTGTCCCTTGAGTGAGACACTGCATTAGACCTCATTGAAGGGCACTGGGCACAGAGAGGCCAGCGGGAGACATGTCCCTTGAGTGAGACACTGCATTAGTCCTCATTGAAAGGCACTGGGCACAGTGAGAGGCCAGCGGGAGATGTGTCCCTTGAGTGAGACACTGCATTACACCTCATAGAAGGGCACTGGGCACAGAGAGGCCAGCGGGAGATGTGTCCCTTGAGTGAGACACTGCATTACACCTCATAGAAGGGCACTGGGCACAGAGAGCCCAGCGGGAGACGTGTCCCTTGAGCGAGACACTGCATTACACCTCATAGAAGGGCACTGGGCACAGAGAGGCCAGCGGGAGACGTGTCCGTTGAGTGAGACATTGCATTACACCTCATTGGACACTGCATCACACCTCTTAGAAGGGCAGTGGGCACAGTGAGAGGCCAGCGGGAGACGTGTCCCTTGAGTGAGGCACTGCATTACACCTCATTGGACACTGCATCACACCTCGTAGAAGGGCACTGGGCACAGTGAGAGGCCAGCGGGAGACGTGTCCCTTGAGTGAGACACTGCATTACACCTCATTGAAGTGCATTGGGCACAGAGAGGCCAGCTGGAGACGTGTCCCTTGAGTGAGACACTGCATTACACCTCATTGAAGCGCATTGGGCACAGAGAGGCCAGCGTGGGATGTCCCTTGAGTGAGACACTGCATCACACCTCATAGAAGGGAACTGGGCACAGAGAGGCCAGCGGGAGACGTGTCCCTTGAGTGAGACACTGCACCACACCTCTTAGAAGGGCACTGGGCACAGAGAGGCCAGCGGGAGTTGTGTCCCTTGAGTGAGACACTGCATTACACCTCATAGAAGCGCACTGGGCACAGAGAGGCCAGCGGGAGACGTGTCCCTTGAGTGAGACACTGCATTACACCTCATTGAAGGGCACTGGGCACAGGGAGAGGCCAGCAGGTGACGTGTCCCTTGAGTGAGACACTGCATTACACCTCATTGAAGCGCACTGGGCTCAGAGAGGCCAGCGGGAGACATGTCCCTTGAGGGAGACACTGCATTACACCTCATTGAAGCGCACTGGGCACAGAGAGGCCAGCGGGAGACGTGTCCCTTGAGTGAAACACTGCATTACACCTCATTGAAGTGCACTGGGCACAGAGGGGCCAGCAGTGTTGTATTCCTCTTAGGGTGTCCATAACGGGCTTTCCAGTATCATGTCCTTATATAGGCACAATTCGCCCTGCCCTTATATAGGCATAAAATCCCAGGCCTTATTTAGGCATTAAACCATGCACTCCAAATACAGGCATGGTCTCCGACATCCGTCCACCCTAACATCACAACGAGTACATGAAGAACAGACCCTTAGGCTGCGGGAGTTTCCCTAGTCCAGGACTATTGATTTTTTGAAGGACTCATATATTATGTATGAACCGTTATTCCTTAGGGGTTCATTCATGACGTCTTTCGCTGTCCGACTCACGTCAATACTAAACATTCCTAGGTACTCTCAGGTATAAATATACCTTCCCTAGCCCTTGTAAACTAGAGGAGACCTCGACTTCAGAGGAGCCCATTTCCCGGCCTGACGCACTGAGAAGACGCTGTCATCCCTGCACGCAGAGAATCCAACTTCCAGTGATCTGACTTCCCTTGCGGGGTGTTGGAGTTCGAGTCTGGCAAAGAGATTCCTACCTCTCTCATTCTTCAGGTATGGAGCTGATAAGAACCTAGAGGGACTCTTGGCATACAAGGCATACTAGGCTTAACATACTCTTAGTATACCATAGTAAGGAATACTTCACCTACTTCATACCTCTCCCTACACCTAGGATTAGGTTAGGTACATTGGGGTAGAACTAGATTAGAAACGCATCGTATGAGCACTCGCATTTTTAGTCTGTGTTATTTATGTAACGGCATATGTACTAAAAGATAATGCTATGGCAGTATTATTTATTTCTACTGCTCACCCTGTACATTATTTATCTCGCATACTGTCTTGTGATCGTAACAGCACATTTAACTTACACCAGAAACAAGACTGTTCAATAAATCTTTTATTGAGAACGCCCGTCTATTTCTTTCTGTGTAACTTGGAGAAAACTAAGCATGCACGACTGAGCTGAGTGAAATAGTTATCTAATGTTTCCACGACTCTGGGACACGTTCTGATTCTAAAGGGAAACATAGTGGTCATGTTTTGCGGCTGCCAGAAACTACTCCCTTCTTGTTGTCAAGGAGTTTCTAGTGGCCTCTGAGCTAGCTGGCACAAGTAATTAAGTTTAATATACTCGATAGGGACATACTGACCTTAGTCCTATGTCAAACCTATAGGATATATTATTCCAATGCGCAGAGCCTATTAGGGAAATAGGAGCTACACTACAGCAGGAGACGTGTCCCTTGAGTGAGACACTGCATTACACCTCATTGAAGTGCACTTGGCACAGAGAGAGGCCAGCGGGAGACGTGTCCCTTGAGTGAGACACTGCATTACACCTCATTGAAGGGCACTGGGCACAGAGAGGCCAGCAGGAGACCTGTCCCTTGAGTGAGACAATGCATTACAACTCATTGAAGTGCACTGGGCACAGAGAGGCAAGCGGGAGACGTCCCTTGAGTGAGACACTGCATTACACCGCATTGAAGGGCACTGGACACAGTGAGAGGCCAGCGGGAGATGTGTCCCTTGAGTGAGACACTGCATCACACCTCATAGAAGGGCAATGGGCACAGTGAGAGGCCAGCGGGAGACGTGTCCCTTGAGTGAGACACTGCATTAGACCTCATTGAAGGGCACTGGGCACAGAGAGGCCAGCGGGAGACATGTCCCTTGAGTGAGACACTGCATTAGACCTCATTGAAGGGCACTGGGCACAGTGAGAGGCTAGCGGGAGACGTGTCCCTTGAGTGAGACACTGCATTACACCTCATAGAAGGGCACTGGGCACAGAGAGGCCAGCGGGAGACGTGTCCCTTGAGTGAGACACTGCATTACACCTCATAGAAGGGCACTGGGCACAGAGAGGCCAGCGAGAGATGTGTCCCTTGAGCGAGACACTGCATTACGCCTCATAGAAGGGCACTGGGCACAGAGAGGCCAGCGGGAGACGTGTCCGTTTATTGAGACACTGCATTACACCTCATTGAAGCGCACTGGGCACAGAGAGGCCAGCGGGAGATGTGTCCCTTGAGTGAGACACTGCATTACACCTCATTGAAGCGCATTGGGCACAGAGAGGCCAGCAGGAGACGTGTCCCTTGAGTGAGACACTGCATTACACCTCATTGAAGTGCACTTGGCACAGAGAGAGGCCAGCGGGAGACGTGTCCCTTGAGTGAGACACTGCATTATACCTCATTGAAGGGCACTGGGCACAGAGAGGCCAGGGGAGACGTATCCCTTGAGTGAGACACTGCATTACACCTCATTGAAGCGCACTGGGCACAGAGAGGCCAGCGGGAGACGTGTCCGTTGAGTGAGACACTGCACTACACCCCATAGAAGGGCACTGGGCACAGAGAGGCCAGCGGGAGACGTGCCCCTTGAGTGAGACACTGCATTACACCTCATTGAAGGGCACTGGGCACAGAGAGGCCAGGGGGAGACGTGTCCCTTGAGTGAGACACTGCATTACACCGCATTGAAGCGCACTGGGCACAGTGAGAGGCCAGCGGGAGACGTGTCCCTTGAGTGAGACACTGCATTACACCTCATCGAAGGGCACTGGGCACAGAGAGGCCAGGGGGAGACGTGTCCATTGAGTGAGACACTGCATTACACCTCATTGAAGGGCACTGGGCACAGTGAGGCCAGCGGGAGACGTGTCCCTTGAGTGAGACACTGCATTACACCTCATTGGACACTGCATTACACCTCATAGAAGGGCACTGGGCACAGAGAGGCCAGCGGGAGACATGTCCCTTGAGTGAGACACTGCATTAGACCTCATTGAAGGGCACTGGGCACAGTGAGAGGCTAGCGGGAGACGTGTCCCTTGAGTGAGACACTGCATTACACCTCATAGAAGGGCACTGGGCACAGAGAGGCCAGCGGGAGATGTGTCCCTTGAGTGAGACACTGCATTACACCTCATAGAAGGGCACTGGGCACAGAGAGGCCAGCGAGAGATGTGTCCCTTGAGCGAGACACTGCATTACGCCTCATAGAAGGGCACTGGGCACAGAGAGGCCAGCGGGAGACGTGTCCGTTTAGTGAGACACTGCATTACACCTCATTGAAGCGCACTGGGCACAGAGAGGCCAGCGGGAGATGTGTCCCTTGAGTGAGACACTGCATTACACCTCATTGAAGCGCATTGGGCACAGAGAGGCCAGCAGGAGACGTGTCCCTTGAGTGAGACACTGCATTACACCTCATTGAAGTGCACTTGGCACAGAGAGAGGCCAGCGGGAGACGTGTCCCTTGAGTGAGACACTGCATTACACCTCATTGAAGGGCACTGAGCCCAGAGAGGCCAGGGGGAGACGTATCCCTTGAGTGAGACACTGCATTACACCTCATTGAAGCGCACTGGGCACAGAGAGGCCAGCGGGAGACGTGTCCGTTGAGTGAGACACTGCACTACACCCCATAGAAGGGCACTGGGCACAGAGAGGCCAGCGGGAGACGTGCCCCTTGAGTGAGACACTGCATTACACCTCATTGAAGGGCACTGGGCACAGAGAGGCCAGGGGAGACGTGTCCCTTGAGTGAGACACTGCATTACACCTCATTGAAGCGCACTGGGCACAGTGAGAGGCCAGCGGGAGACGTGTCCCTTGAGTGAGACACTGCATTACACCCCATAGAAGGGCACTGGGCACAGAGAGGCCAGGGGAGACGTGTCCATTGAGTGAGACACTGCATTACACCTCATTGAAGGGCACTGGGCACAGTGAGGCCAGCGGGAGACGTGTCCCTTGAGTGAGACACTGCATTACACCTCATTGGACACTGCATTACACCTCATAGAAGGGCACTGGGCACAGAGAGGCCAGCGGGAGACGTGTCCCTTAAGTGAGACACTGCATTAGACCTCATTGAAGGGCACTGGGCACAGAGAGGCCAGCGGGAGACCTGCCCCTTGAGTGAGACACTGCATTACACCTCATTTAAGGGCACTGGGCACAGAGACGCCAGCGGGAGACGTGTCCCTTGAGTGAGACACTGCATCACACCTCATAGAAGGGCACTGGGCACAGTGAGAGGCAAGCGGGAGACGTGTCCCTTGAGTGAGACACTGCATTACACCTCATAGAAGCGCACTGGGCACTGAGAGGCCAGCGGGAGACGTGTCCCTTGAGTGAGACACTGCATTACACCTCATAGAAGGGCACTGGGCACAGCGAGAGGCCAGCGGGAGACGTGCCCCTGGAGTGAGACACTGCATTACACCTCATAGAAGGGCACTGGGCACAGAGAGGCCAGCGGGAGACGTGTCCCTTGAGTGAGACACTGCATCACACCTCATAGAAGGGCACTGGGCACAGAGAGGCCAGCGGGAGACGTGTCCCTTGAGTGAGACACTGCATTACACCTCAAAGAAGGGCACTGGGCACAGAGAGGCCAACGGGAGTCGTGTCCCTTGAGTGAGACACTGCATCACACCTCATAGAAGGGCAATGGGCACACTGAGAGGCCAGCGGGAGACGTGTCCCTTGAGTGAGACACTGCATTAGACCTCATTGAAGGGCACTGGGCACAGAGAGGCCAGCGGGAGACATGTCCCTTGAGTGAGACACTGCATTAGTCCTCATTGAAAGGCACTGGGCACAGTGAGAGGCCAGCGGGAGACGTGTCCCTTGAGTGAGACACTGCATTACACCTCATAGAAGGGCACTGGGCACAGAGAGGCCAGCGGGAGATGTGTCCCTTGAGTGAGACACTGCATTACACCTCATAGAAGGGCACTGGGCACAGAGAGGCCAGCGGGAGACGTGTCCGTTGAGTGAGACATTGCATTACACCTCATTGGACACTGCATCACACCTCTTAGAAGGGCAGTGGGCACAGTGAGAGGCCAGCGGGAGACGTGTCCCTTGAGTGAGGCACTGCATTACAACTCATAGAAGGGCACTGGGCACAGAGAGGCCAGCGGGAGACGTGTCCCTTGAGTGAGACACTGCATTACACCTCATTGGACACTGCATCACACCTCGTAGAAGGGCACTGGGCACAGTGAGAGGCCAGCGGGAGACGTGTCCCTTGAGTGAGACACTGCATTACACCTCATTGAAGTGCATTGGGCACAGAGAGGCCAGCAGGAGTCGTGTCCCTTGAGTGAGACACTGCATTACACCTCATTGAAGCGCACTGGGCACAGAGAGGCCAGCGTGGGATGTCCCTTGAGTGAGACACTGCATCACACCTCATAGAAGGGCACTGGGCACAGAGAGGCCAGCGGGAGACGTGTCCCTTGAGTGAGACACTGCACCACACCTCTTAGAAGGGCACTGGGCACAGAGAGGCCAGCGGGAGACGTGTCCCTTGAGTGAGACACTGCATCACACCTCATAGAAGGGCACTGGGCACAGTGAGAGGCAAGTGGGAGACGTGTCCCTTGAGTGAGACACTGCATTACACCTCATAGAAGCGCACTGGGCACTGAGAAGCCAGCGGGAGACGTGTCCCTTGAGTGAGACACTGCATTACACCTCATAGAAGGGCACTGGGCACAGCGAGAGGCCAGCGGGAGACGTGCCCCTGGAGTGAGACACTGCATTACACCTCATAGAAGGGCACTGGGCACAGAGAGGCCAGCGGGAGACGTGTCCCTTGAGTGAGACACTGCATCACACCTCATAGAAGGGCACTGGGCACAGAGAGGCCAGCGGGAGACGTGTCCCTTGAGTGAGACACTGCATTACACCTCAAAGAAGGGCACTGGGCACAGAGAGGCCAACGGGAGTCGTGTCCCTTGAGTGAGACACTGCATCACACCTCATAGAAGGGCAATGGGCACAGTGAGAGGCCAGCGGGAGACGTGTCCCTTGAGTGAGACACTGCATTACACCTCATTGAAGGGCACTGGACACAGTGAGAGGCCAGCGGGAGATGTGTCCCTTGAGTGAGACACTACATCACACCTCATAGAAGGGCAATGGGCACAGTGAGAGGCCAGCGGGAGACGTGTCCCTTGAGTGAGACACTGCATTAGACCTCATTGAAGGGCACTGGGCACAGAGAGGCCAGCGGGAGACATGTCCCTTGAGTGAGACACTGCATTAGACCTCATTGAAGGGCACTGGGCACAGTGAGAGGCCAGCGGGAGACGTGTCCCTTGAGTGAGACACTGCATTACACCTCATTGAAGCGCACTGGGCACAGAGAGGCCAGCAGGAGACGTGTCCCTTGAGTGAGACACTGCATTACACCTCATTGAAGTGCACTTGGCACAGAGAGAGGCCAGCGGGAGACGTGTCCCTTGAGTGAGACACTGCATTACACCTCATTGAAGGGCACTGGGCACAGAGAGGCCAGCAGGAGACGTGTCCCTTGAGTGAGACACTGCATTACACCTCATTGAAGCGCACTGGGCACAGAGAGGCCAGCGGGAGACGTCCCTTGAGTGATACACTGCATTGCACCTCATTGAAAGGCACTGGGCACAGTGAGAGGCCAGCGGGAGATGTGACCCTTGAGTGAGACACTGCATTACACCTCATAGAAGCGCACTGGGCACAGAGAGGCCAGCGGGAGACGTGTCCCTTGAGTGAGACACTGCATCACACCTCATAGAAGGGCACTGGGAATAGAGAGGCCAGCGGGAGACGTAACCCTTGAGTGAGACACTGCATTACACCTTAAAGAAAGGCACTGGGCACAGAGAGGCCAGCGGGAGACGTGTCCCTTGAGCGAGACACTGCATTACACCTCATAGAAGGGCACTGGGCACAGAGAGGCCAGCGGGAGACGTGTCCGTTGAGTGAGACATTGCATTACACCTCATTGGACACTGCATCACACCTCTTAGAAGGGCACTGGGCACAGTGAGAGGCCAGCGGGAGACGTGTCCCTTGAGTGAGACACTGCATTACACCTCATTGGACACTGCATCACACCTCGTAGAAGGGCACTGGGCACAGTGAGAGGCCAGCGGGAGACGTGTCCCTTGAGTGAGACACTGCATTACACCTCATAGAAGGGCACTGGGCACAGTGAGAGGCCAGGGGGAGACGTGTCCCTTGAGTGAGACACTGCATTACACCTCATTGAATGGCACTGGGCACAAAGAGTCCAGCAGGAGACGTGTCCCTTGAGTGAGACACTGCATTACACCTCATTGAAGCGCACTGGGCACAGAGAGGCCAGCGGGAGACGTGTCCCTTGAGTGAGACACTGCATTAGACCTCATTGAAGGGCACTGGGCACAGAGAGGCCAGCGGGAGACATGTCCCTTGAGTGAGACACTGCATTAGACCTCATTGAAGGGCACTGGGCACAGTGAGAGGCTAGCGGGAGACGTGTCCCTTGAGTGAGACACTGCATTACACCTCATAGAAGGGCACTGGGCACAGAGAGGCCAGCGGGAGACGTGTCCCTTGAGTGAGACACGGCATTACACCTCATAGAAGGGCACTGGGCACAGAGAGGCCAGCGGGAGACGTGTCCCTTGAGCGAGACACTGCATTACGCCTCATAGAAGGGCACTGGGCACAGAGAGGCCAGCGGGAGACGTGTCCGTTTAGTGAGACACTGCATTACACCTCATTGAAGCGCACTGGGCACAGAGAGGCCAGCGGGAGATGTGTCCCTTGAGTGAGACACTGCATTACACCTCATTGAAGCGCACTGGGCACAGAGAGGCCAGCAGGAGACGTGTCCCTTGAGTGAGACACTGCATTACACCTCATTGAAGTGCACTTGGCACAGAGAGAGGCCAGCGGGAGACGTGTCCCTTTAGTGAGACACTGCATTACACCTCATTGAAGGGCACTGGGCACAGAGAGGCCAGGGGGAGACGTGTCCCTTGAGTGAGACACTGCATTACACCTCATTGAAGCGCACTGGGCACAGTGAGAGGCCAGCGGGAGACGTGTCCCTTGAGTGAGACACTGCATTGCACCCCATAGAAGGGCACTGGGCACAGAGAGGCCAGGGGAGACGTGTCCATTGAGTGAGACACTGCATTACACCTCATTGAAGGGCACTGGGCACAGTGAGGCAGGCGGGAGACGTGTCCCTTGAGTGAGACACTGCATTACACCTCATTGGACACTGCATTACACCTCATAGAAGGGCACTGGGCACAGAGAGGCCAGCGGGAGACGTGTCCCTTAAGTGAGACACTGCATTAGACCTCATTGAAGGGCACTGGGCACAGAGAGGCCAGCGGGAGACCTGCCCCTTGAGTGAGACACTGCATTACACCTCATTTAAGGGCACTGGGCACAGAGAGGCCAGCGGGAGACGTGTCCCTTGAGTGAGACACTGCATCACACCTCATAGAAGGGCACTGGGCACAGTGAGAGGCAAGTGGGAGACGTGTCCCTTGAGTGAGACACTGCATTACACCTCATAGAAGCGCACTGGGCACTGAGAGGCCTGCGGGAGACGTGTCCCTTGAGTGAGACACTGCATTACACCTCATAGAAGGGCACTGGGCACAGCGAGAGGCCAGCGGGAGACGTGCCCCTGGAGTGAGACACTGCATTACACCTCAAAGAAGGGCACTGGGCACAGAGAGGCCAACGGGAGTCGTGTCCCTTGAGTGAGACACTGCATCACACCTCATAGAAGGGCAATGGGCACAGTGAGAGGCCAGCGGGAGACTTGTCCCTTGAGTGAGACACTGCATTACACCTCATTGAAGCGCACTGGGCACAGAGAGGCCAGCGGGAGACGTCCCTTGAGTGAGACACTGCATTACACCTCATTGAAGGGCACTGGACACAGTGAGAGGCCAGCGGGAGATGTGTCCCTTGAGTGAGACACTGCATCACTCCTCATAGAAGGGCAATGGGCACAGTGAGAGGCCAGCGGGAGACGTGTCCCTTGAGTGAGACACTGCATTAGACCTCATTGAAGGGCACTGGGCACAGAGAGGCCAGCGGGAGACATGTCCCTTGAGTGAGACACTGCATTAGACCTCATTGAAGGGCACTTGGCACAGTGAGAGGCCAGCGGGAGACGTGTCCCTTGAGTGAGACACTGCATTACACCTCATTGAAGCGCACTGGGCACAGAGAGGCCAGCAGGAGACGTGTCCCTTGAGTGAGACACTGCATTACACCTCATTGAAGTGCACTTGGCACAGAGAGAGGCCAGCGGGAGACGTGTCCCTTGAGTGAGACACTGCATTACACCTCATTGAAGGGCACTGGGCACAGAGAGGCCAGCAGGAGACGTGTCCCTTGAGTGAGACACTGCATTACACCTCATTGAAGCGCACTGGGCACAGAGAGGCCAGCGGGAGACGTCCCTTGAGTGATACACTGCATTACACCTCATTGAAGGGCACTGGGCACAGTGAGAGGCCAGCGGGAGATGTGACCCTTGAGTGAGACACTGCATTACACCTACAGAAGCGCACTGGGCACAGAGAGGCCAGCGGGAGACGTGTCCCTTGAGTGAGACACTGCATCACACCTCATAGAAGGGCACTGGGAACAGAGAGGCCAGCGGGAGACGTGTCCCTTGAGTGAGACACTGCATTACACCTCATTGAAGGGCACTGGGCACAGAGAGGCCAGCGGGAGACGTGTCCCTTGAGTGAGACACTGCATTACACCTCATTGAAGCGCATTGGGCACAGAGAGGCCAGCGGGAGACGTGTCCCTTGAGTGAGACACTGCATTACACCTCATTGAAGGGCACTGGGCACAGTGAGAGGCCAGCAGGAGACGTGTCCGTTGAGTGAGACACTGCATTACACCTCATTGAAGGGCACTGGGCACAGAGTGTCCAGCGGGGGCGTGTCCCTTGAGTGAGACACTGCACTACACCCCATAGAAGGGCACTGGGCACAGAGAGGCCAGCGGGACACGTGTCCCTTGAGTGAGACACTGCACTACACCCCATAGAAGGGCACTGGGCACAGAGAGGCCAGCAGGAGACGTGCCCCTTGAGTGAGACACTGCATTACACCTCATTGAAGGGCACTGGGCACAGAGAGGCCAGGAGGAGACGTGTCCCTTGAGTGAGACACTGCATTACACCTCATTGAAGCGCACTGGGCACAGTGAGAGGCCAGCGGGAGACGTGTCCCTTGAGTGAGACACTGCATTACACCCCATAGAAGGGCACTGGGCACAGAGAGGCCAGGGGAGACGTGTCCGTTGAGTGAGACACTGCATTACACCTCATTGAAGGGCACTGGGCACAGTGAGGCCAGCGGGAGACGTGTCCCTTGAGTGAGACACTGCATTACACCTCATTGGACACTGCATTACACCTCATAGAAGGGCACTGGGCACAGAGAGGCCAGCGGGAGACGTGTCCCTTAAGTGAGACACTGCATTAGACCTCATTGAAGGGCACTGGGCACAGAGAGGCCAGCGGGAGACCTGCCCCTTGAGTGAGACACTGCATTACACCTCATTTAAGGGCACTGGGCACAGAGAGGCCAGCGGGAGACGTGTCCCTTGAGTGAGACACTGCATCACACCTCATAGAAGGGCACTGGGCACAGTGAGAGGCAAGTGGGAGACGTGTCCCTTGAGTGAGACACTGCATTACACCTCATAGAAGCGCACTGGGCACTGAGAGGCCAGCGGGAGACGTGTCCCTTGAGTGAGACACTGCATTACACCTCATAGAAGGGCACTGGGCACAGCGAGAGTCCAGCGGGAGACGTGCCCCTGGAGTGAGACACTGCATTACACCTCATAGAAGGGCACTGGGCACAGAGAGGCCAGCGGGAGACGTGTCCCTTGAGTGAGACACTGCATCACACCTCATAGAAAGGCACTGGGCACAGAGAGGCCAGCGGGAGACGTGTCCCTTGAGTGAGACACTGCATTACACCTCAAAGAAGGGCACTGGGCACAGAGAGGCCAACAGGAGTCGTGTCCCTTGAGTGAGACACTGCATCACACCTCATAGAAGGGCAATGGGCACAGTGAGAGGCCAGCGGGAGACGTGTCCCTTGAGTGAGACACTGCATTACACCTCATTGAAGCGCACTGGGCACAGAGAGGCCAGCGGGAGACGTCCCTTGAGTGAGACACTGCATTACACCTCATTGAAGGGCACTGGACACAGTGAGAGGCCAGCGGGAGATGTGTCCCTTGAGTGAGACACTGCATCACACCTCATAGAAGGGCAATGGGCACAGTGAGAGGCCAGCGGGAGACTTGTCCCTTGAGTGAGACACTGCATTAGACCTCATTGAAGGGCACTGGGCACAGAGAGGCCAGCGGGAGACATGTCCCTTGAGTGAGACACTGCATTAGACCTCATTGAAGGGCACTGGGCACAGTGAGAGGCCAGCGGGAGACGTGTCCCTTGAGTGAGACACTGCATTACACCTCATTGAAGCGCACTGGGCACAGAGAGGCCAGCAGGAGACGTGTCCCTTGAGTGAGACACTGCATTACACCTCATTGAAGTGCACTTGGCACATAGAGAGGCCAGCGGGAGACGTGTCCCTTGAGTGAGACACTGCATTACACCTCATTGAAGGGCACTGGGCACAGAGAGGCCAGCAGGAGACGTGTCCCTTGAGTGAGACACTGCATTACACCTCATTGAAGCGCACTGGGCACAGAGAGGCCAGCGGGAGACGTCCCTTGAGTGATACACTGCATTACACCTCATTGAAGGGCACTGGGCACAGTGAGAGGCCAGCGGGAGATGTGACCCTTGAGTGAGACACTGCATTACACCTCATAGAAGCGCACTGGGCACAGAGAGGCCAGCGGGAGACGTGTCCCTTGAGTGAGACACTGCATCACACCTCATAGAAGGGCACTGGGCACAGAGAGGCCAGCGGGAGACGTAACCCTTGAGTGAGACCCTGCATTACACCTTAAAGAAAGGCACTGGGCACAAAGAGGCCAGCGGGAGACGTGTCCCTTGAGCGAGACACTGCATTACTCCTCATAGAAGGGCACTGGGCACAGAGAGGCCAGCGGGAGACGTGTCCGTTGAGTGAGACATTGCATTACACCTCATTGGACACTGCATCACACCTCTTAGAAGGGCACTGGGCACAGTGAGAGGCCAGCGGGAGACGTGTCCCTTGAGTGAGACACTACATTACACCTCATTGGACACTGCATCACACCTCGTAGAAGGGCACTGGGCACAGTGAGAGGCCAGCGGGAGACGTGTCCCTTGAGTGAGACACTGCATTACACCTCATAGAAGGGCACAGGGCACAGTGAGAGGCCAGGGGGAGACGTGTCCCTTGAGTGAGACACTGCATTACACCTCATTGAATGGCACTGGGCACAAAGAGGCCAGCAGGAGACGTGTCCCTTGAGTGAGACACTGCATTACACCTCATTGAAGCGCACTGGGCACAGAGAGGCCAGTGGGAGACGTGTCCCTTGAGTGAGACACTGCATTACACCTCATAGAAGCGCACTGGGCACAGAGAGGCTAGCGGGAGACGTGTCCCTTGAGTGAGACACTGCATCACACCTCATTGAAGCGCACTGGGCGCAGAGAGGCCACGGGAGACGTGTCCCTTGAGTGAGGCACTGCATTACACCTCATTGAAGGGCACTGGGCACAAAGAGGCCAGCGGGAGACATGTCCCTTGAGTGAGACACTGCATTACACCTCATAGAAGGGCACTGGGCACAGTGAGAGGCCAGGGGAGACCTGTCCCTTGAGTGAGACACTGCATTACACCTCATAGAAGGGCACTGGGCACAGTGAGAGGCCAGGGGAGACGTGTCCCTTGAGTGAGACACTGCATTACACCTCATTGAATGGCACTGGGCACAAAGAGGCCAGCGGGAGACGTGTCCCTTGAGTGAGACACTGCATTACACCTCATTGAAGCGCACTGGGCACAGAGAGGCCAGCGGGAGACGTGTCCCTTGAGTGAGACACTGCATTACACCTCATAGAAGCGCACTGGGCACAGAGAGGCCAGCGGGAGACATGTCCCTTGAGTGAGACACTGCATCACACCTCATAGAAGTCCACTGGGAACAGAGAGGCCAGGGGGAGACATGTCCCTTGAGCGAGACACTGCATAAGACCTCATTGAAGGGCACTGGGCACAGAGAGGCCAGCGGGAGACGTGTCCCTTGAGTGAGACACTGCATTACACCTCATTGAAGCGCACTGGGCACAGTGAGAGGCCAGTGGGAGACGTGTCCCTTGAGTGAGACACTGCATTACACCTCATAGAAGCGCACTGGGCACTGAGAGGCCAGCGGGAGACGTGTCCCTTGAGTGAGACACTGCATTACACCTCATAGAAGGGCACTGGGCACAGCGAGAGGCCAGCGGGAGACGTGCCCCTGGAGTGAGACACTGCATTACACCTCATAGAAGGGCACTGGGCACAGAGAGGCCAGCGGGAGATGTGTCCCTTGAGTGAGACACTGCATCACACCTCATAGAAAGGCACTGGGCACAGAGAGGCCAGCGGGAGACGTGTCCCTTGAGTGAGACACTGCATTACACCTCAAAGAAGGGCACTGGGCACAGAGAGGCCAACGGGAGTCGTGTCCCTTGAGTGAGACACTGCATTACACCTCAATGAAGGGCACTGGGCACAAAGAGGCCAGCGGGAGACGTGTCCCTTGAGTGAGACACTGCACTACACCCCATAGAAGGGCACTGGGCACAGAGAGGCCAGCGGGAGACGTGCCCCTTGAGTGAGACACTGCATTACACCTCATTGAAGGGCACTGGGCACAGAGAGGCCAGGGGACGACGTGTCCCTTGAGTGAGACACTGCATTACACCTCATTGAAGCGCACTGGGCACAGAGAGGCCAGCGGGAGACGTGTCCCTTGAGTGAGACACTGCATTAGACCTCATTGAAGGGCACTGGGCACAGAGAGGCCAGCGGGAGACATGTCCCTTGAGTGAGACACTGCATTAGACCTCATTGAAGGGCACTGGGCACAGTGAGAGGCTAGCGGGAGACGTGTCCCTTGAGTGAGACACTGCATTACACCTCATAGAAGGGCACTGGGCACAGAGAGGCCAGCGGGAGACGTGTCCCTTGAGTGAGACACGGCATTACACCTCATAGAAGGGCACTGGGCACAGAGAGGCCAGCGGGAGACGTGTCCCTTGAGCGAGACACTGCATTACGCCTCATAGAAGGGCACTGGGCACAGAGAGGCCAGCGGGAGACGTGTCCGTTTAGTGAGACACTGCATTACACCTCATTGAAGCGCACTGGGCACAGAGAGGCCAGCGGGAGATGTGTCCCTTGAGTGAGACACTGCATTACACCTCATTGAAGCGCACTGGGCACAGAGAGGCCAGCAGGAGACGTGTCCCTTGAGTGAGACACTGCATTACACCTCATTGAAGTGCACTTGGCACAGAGAGAGGCCAGCGGGAGACGTGTCCCTTTAGTGAGACACTGCATTACACCTCATTGAAGGGCACTGGGCACAGAGAGGCCAGGGGGAGACGTGTCCCTTGAGTGAGACACTGCATTACACCTCATTGAAGCGCACTGGGCACAGTGAGAGGCCAGCGGGAGACGTGTCCCTTGAGTGAGACACTGCATTGCACCCCATAGAAGGGCACTGGGCACAGAGAGGCCAGGGGGAGACGTGTCCATTGAGTGAGACACTGCATTACACCTCATTGAAGGGCACTGGGCACAGTGAGGCAGGCGGGAGACGTGTCCCTTGAGTGAGACACTGCATTACACCTCATTGGACACTGCATTACACCTCATAGAAGGGCACTGGGCACAGAGAGGCCAGCGGGAGACGTGTCCCTTAAGTGAGACACTGCATTAGACCTCATTGAAGGGCACTGGGCACAGAGAGGCCAGCGGGAGACCTGCCCCTTGAGTGAGACACTGCATTACACCTCATTTAAGGGCACTGGGCACAGAGAGGCCAGCGGGAGACGTGTCCCTTGAGTGAGACACTGCATCACACCTCATAGAAGGGCACTGGGCACAGTGAGAGGCAAGTGGGAGACGTGTCCCTTGAGTGAGACACTGCATTACACCTCATAGAAGCGCACTGGGCACTGAGAGGCCTGCGGGAGACGTGTCCCTTGAGTGAGACACTGCATTACACCTCATAGAAGGGCACTGGGCACAGCGAGAGGCCAGCGGGAGACGTGCCCCTGGAGTGAGACACTGCATTACACCTCAAAGAAGGGCACTGGGCTCAGAGAGGCCAACGGGAGTCGTGTCCCTTGAGTGAGACACTGCATCACACCTCATAGAAGGGCAATGGGCACAGTGAGAGGCCAGCGGGAGACTTGTCCCTTGAGTGAGACACTGCATTACACCTCATTGAAGCGCACTGGGCACAGAGAGGCCAGCGGGAGACGTCCCTTGAGTGAGACACTGCATTACACCTCATTGAAGGGCACTGGACACAGTGAGAGGCCAGCGGGAGATGTGTCCCTTGAGTGAGACACTGCATCACTCCTCATAGAAGGGCAATGGGCACAGTGAGAGGCCAGCGGGAGACGTGTCCCTTGAGTGAGACACTGCATTAGACCTCATTGAAGGGCACTGGGCACAGAGAGGCCAGCGGGAGACATGTCCCTTGAGTGAGACACTGCATTAGACCTCACTGAAGGGCACTTGGCACAGTGAGAGGCCAGCGGGAGACGTGTCCCTTGAGTGAGACACTGCATTACACCTCATTGAAGCGCACTGGGCACAGAGAGGCCAGCAGGAGACGTGTCCCTTGAGTGAGACACTGCATTACACCTCATTGAAGTGCACTTGGCACAGAGAGAGGCCAGCGGGAGACGTGTCCCTTGAGTGAGACACTGCATTACACCTCATTGAAGGGCACTGGGCACAGAGAGGCCAGCAGGAGACGTGTCCCTTGAGTGAGACACTGCATTACACCTCATTGAAGCGCACTGGGCACAGAGAGGCCAGCGGGAGACGTCCCTTGAGTGATACACTGCATTACACCTCATTGAAGGGCACTGGGCACAGTGAGAGGCCAGCGGGAGATGTGACCCTTGAGTGAGACACTGCATTACACCTACAGAAGCGCACTGGGCACAGAGAGGCCAGCGGGAGACGTGTCCCTTGAGTGAGACACTGCATCACACCTCATAGAAGGGCACTGGGAACAGAGAGGCCAGCGGGAGACGTGTCCCTTGAGTGAGACACTGCATTACACCTCATTGAAGGGCACTGGGCACAGAGAGGCCAGCGGGAGACGTGTCCCTTGAGTGAGACACTGCATTACACCTCATTGAAGCGCATTGGGCACAGAGAGGCCAGCGGGAGACGTGTCCCTTGAGTGAGACACTGCATTACACCTCATTGAAGGGCACTGGGCACAGTGAGAGGCCAGCAGGAGACGTGTCCGTTGAGTGAGACACTGCATTACACCTCATTGAAGGGCACTGGGCACAGAGTGGCCAGCGGGGGCGTGTCCCTTGAGTGAGACACTGCACTACACCCCATAGAAGGGCACTGGGCACAGAGAGGCCAGCGGGACACGTGTCCCTTGAGTGAGACACTGCACTACACCCCATAGAAGGGCACTGGGCACAGAGAGGCCAGCAGGAGACGTGCCCCTTGAGTGAGACACTGCATTACACCTCATTGAAGGGCACTGGGCACAGAGAGGCCAGGAGGAGACGTGTCCCTTGAGTGAGACACTGCATTACACCTCATTGAAGCGCACTGGGCACAGTGAGAGGCCAGCGGGAGACGTGTCCCTTGAGTGAGACACTGCATTACACCCCATAGAAGGGCACTGGGCACAGAGAGGCCAGGGGGAGACGTGTCCGTTGAGTGAGACACTGCATTACACCTCATTGAAGGGCACTGGGCACAGTGAGGCCAGCGGGAGACGTGTCCCTTGAGTGAGACACTGCATTACACCTCATTGGACACTGCATTACACCTCATAGAAGGGCACTGGGCACAGAGAGGCCAGCGGGAGACGTGTCCCTTAAGTGAGACACTGCATTAGACCTCATTGAAGGGCACTGGGCACAGAGAGGCCAGCGGGAGACCTGCCCCTTGAGTGAGACACTGCATTACACCTCATTTAAGGGCACTGGGCACAGAGAGGCCAGCGGGAGACGTGTCCCTTGAGTGAGACACTGCATCACACCTCATAGAAGGGCACTGGGCACAGTGAGAGGCAAGTGGGAGACGTGTCCCTTGAGTGAGACACTGCATTACACCTCATAGAAGCGCACTGGGCACTGAGAGGCCAGCGGGAGACGTGTCCCTTGAGTGAGACACTGCATTACACCTCATAGAAGGGCACTGGGCACAGCGAGAGTCCAGCGGGAGACGTGCCCCTGGAGTGAGACACTGCATTACACCTCATAGAAGGGCACTGGGCACAGAGAGGCCAGCGGGAGACGTGTCCCTTGAGTGAGACACTGCATCACACCTCATAGAAAGGCACTGGGCACAGAGAGGCCAGCGGGAGACGTGTCCCTTGAGTGAGACACTGCATTACACCTCAAAGAAGGGCACTGGGCACAGAGAGGCCAACGGGAGTCGTGTCCCTTGAGTGAGACACTGCATCACACCTCATAGAAGGGCAATGGGCACAGTGAGAGGCCAGCGGGAGACGTGTCCCTTGAGTGAGACACTGCATTACACCTCATTGAAGCGCACTGGGCACAGAGAGGCCAGCGGGAGACGTCCCTTGAGTGAGACACTGCATTACACCTCATTGAAGGGCACTGGACACAGTGAGAGGCCAGCGGGAGATGTGTCCCTTGAGTGAGACACTGCATCACACCTCATAGAAGGGCAATGGGCACAGTGAGAGGCCAGCGGGAGACTTGTCCCTTGAGTGAGACACTGCATTAGACCTCATTGAAGGGCACTGGGCACAGAGAGGCCAGCGGGAGACATGTCCCTTGAGTGAGACACTGCATTAGACCTCATTGAAGGGCACTGGGCACAGTGAGAGGCCAGCGGGAGACGTGTCCCTTGAGTGAGACACTGCATTACACCTCATTGAAGCGCACTGGGCACAGAGAGGCCAGCAGGAGACGTGTCCCTTGAGTGAGACACTGCATTACACCTCATTGAAGTGCACTTGGCACATAGAGAGGCCAGCGGGAGACGTGTCCCTTGAGTGAGACACTGCATTACACCTCATTGAAGGGCACTGGGCACAGAGAGGCCAGCAGGAGACGTGTCCCTTGAGTGAGACACTGCATTACACCTCATTGAAGCGCACTGGGCACAGAGAGGCCAGCGGGAGACGTCCCTTGAGTGATACACTGCATTACACCTCATTGAAGGGCACTGGGCACAGTGAGAGGCCAGCGGGAGATGTGACCCTTGAGTGAGACACTGCATTACACCTCATAGAAGCGCACTGGGCACAGAGAGGCCAGCGGGAGACGTGTCCCTTGAGTGAGACACTGCATCACACCTCATAGAAGGGCACTGGGCACAGAGAGGCCAGCGGGAGACGTAACCCTTGAGTGAGACCCTGCATTACACCTTAAAGAAAGGCACTGGGCACAAAGAGGCCAGCGGGAGACGTGTCCCTTGAGCGAGACACTGCATTACTCCTCATAGAAGGGCACTGGGCACAGAGAGGCCAGCGGGAGACGTGTCCGTTGAGTGAGACATTGCATTACACCTCATTGGACACTGCATCACACCTCTTAGAAGGGCACTGGGCACAGTGAGAGGCCAGCGGGAGACGTGTCCCTTGAGTGAGA
The DNA here is from genome assembly GCA_963921515.1 of Calotriton arnoldi. Classification (NCBI taxonomy): domain Eukaryota; kingdom Metazoa; phylum Chordata; class Amphibia; order Caudata; family Salamandridae; genus Calotriton; species Calotriton arnoldi. Next base: position 50,779 of record CAWUFW010022009.1, on the reverse strand, counting down.
CACTACATTACACCTCATTGGACACTGCATCACACCTCGTAGAAGGGCACTGGGCACAGTGAGAGGCCAGCGGGAGACGTGTCCCTTGAGTGAGACACTGCATTACACCTCATAGAAGGGCACTGGGCACAGTGAGAGGCCAGGGGAGACGTGTCCCTTGAGTGAGACACTGCATTACACCTCATTGAATGGCACTGGGCACAAAGAGGCCAGCAGGAGACGTGTCCCTTGAGTGAGACACTGCATTACACCTCATTGAAGCGCACTGGGCACAGAGAGGCCAGTGGGAGACGTGTCCCTTGAGTGAGACACTGCATTACACCTCATAGAAGCGCACTGGGCACAGAGAGGCTAGCGGGAGACGTGTCCCTTGAGTGAGACACTGCATCACACCTCATTGAAGCGCACTGGGCGCAGAGAGGCCACGGGAGACGTGTCCCTTGAGTGAGGCACTGCATTACACCTCATTGAAGGGCACTGGGCACAAAGAGGCCAGCGGGAGACGTGTCCCTTGAGTGAGACACTGCATTACACCTCATAGAAGGGCACTGGGCACAGTGAGAGGCCAGGGGGAGACCTGTCCCTTGAGTGAGACACTGCATTACACCTCATAGAAGGGCACTGGGCACAGTGAGAGGCCAGGGGAGACGTGTCCCTTGAGTGAGACACTGCATTACACCTCATTGAATGGCACTGGGCACAAAGAGGCCAGCGGGAGACGTGTCCCTTGAGTGAGACACTGCATTACACCTCATTGAAGCGCACTGGGCACAGAGAGGCCAGCGGGAGACGTGTCCCTTGAGTGAGACACTGCATTACACCTCATAGAAGCGCACTGGGCACAGAGAGGCCAGCGGGAGACATGTCCCTTGAGTGAGACACTGCATCACACCTCATAGAAGTCCACTGGGAACAGAGAGGCCAGGGGGAGACATGTCCCTTGAGCGAGACACTGCATAAGACCTCATTGAAGGGCACTGGGCACAGAGAGGCCAGCGGGAGACGTGTCCCTTGAGTGAGACACTGCATTACACCTCATTGAAGCGCACTGGGCACAGTGAGAGGCCAGTGGGAGACGTGTCCCTTGAGTGAGACACTGCATTACACCTCATAGAAGCGCACTGGGCACTGAGAGGCCAGCGGGAGACGTGTCCCTTGAGTGAGACACTGCATTACACCTCATAGAAGGGCACTGGGCACAGCGAGAGGCCAGCGGGAGACGTGCCCCTGGAGTGAGACACTGCATTACACCTCATAGAAGGGCACTGGGCACAGAGAGGCCAGCGGGAGATGTGTCCCTTGAGTGAGACACTGCATCACACCTCATAGAAAGGCACTGGGCACAGAGAGGCCAGCGGGAGACGTGTCCCTTGAGTGAGACACTGCATTACACCTCAAAGAAGGGCACTGGGCACAGAGAGGCCAACGGGAGTCGTGTCCCTTGAGTGAGACACTGCATTACACCTCAATGAAGGGCACTGGGCACAGAGAGGCCAGCGGGAGACGTGTCCCTTGAGTGAGACACTGCACTACACCCCATAGAAGGGCACTGGGCACAGAGAGGCCAGCGGGAGACGTGCCCCTTGAGTGAGACACTGCATTACACCTCATTGAAGGGCACTGGGCACAGAGAGGCCAGGGGACGACGTGTCCCTTGAGTGAGACACTGCATTACACCTCATTGAAGCGCACTGGGCACAGTGAGAGGCCAGCGGGAGACGTGTCCCTTGAGTGAGACACTGCATTACACCCCATAGAAGGGCCCTGGGCACAGAGAGGCCAAGGGGAGACGTGTCCGTTGAGTGAGACACTGCATTACACCTCATTGAAGGGCACTGGGCACAGTGAGGCCAGCGGGAGACGTGTCCCTTGAGTGAGACACTGCATTATACCTCATTGGACACTGCATTACACCTCATAGAAGGGCACTGGGCACAGAGAGGCCAGCGGGAGACGTGTCCCTTAAGTGAGACACTGCATTAGACCTCATTGAAGGGCACTGGGCACAGAGAGGCCAGCGGGAGACCTGCCCCTTGAGTGAGACACTGCATTACACCTCATTTAAGGGCACTGGGCACAGAGAGGCCAGCGTGAGACGTGTCCCTTGAGTGAGACACTGCATCACACCTCATAGAAGGGCACTGGGCACAGTGAGAGACAAGTGGGAGACGTGTCCCTTGAGTGAGACACTGCATTACACCTCATAGAAGCGCACTGGGCACTAAGAGGCCAGCGGGAGACGTGTCCCTTGAGTGAGACACTGCATTACACCTCATAGAAGGGCACTGGGCACAGCGAGAGGCCAGCGGGAGACGTGCCCCTGGAGTGAGACACTGCTTCACACCTCATAGAAGGGCAATGGGCACAGTGAGAGGCCAGCGGGAGACGTGTCCCTTGAGTGAGACACTGCATTAGACCTCATTGAAGGTCACTGGGCACAAAGAGGCCAGCGGGAGACATGTCCCTTGAGTGAGACACTGCATTAGACCTCATTGAAGGGCACTGGGCACAGTGAGTGGCCAGCGGGAGACGTGTCCCTTGAGTGAGACATGGCATTACACTTCATAGAAGGGCACTTGGCACAGAGAGGCCAGCGGGAGATGTGTCCCTTGAGTGAGACACTGCATTACACCTCATAGAAGGGCACTGGGGACAGAGAGGCCAGCGGGAGACGTGTCCCTTGAGCGAGACACTGCATTACACCTCATAGAAGGGCACTGGGCACAGAGAGGCCAGCGGGAGACGTGTCCGTTGAGTGAGACATTGCATTACACCTCATTGGACACTGCATCACACCTCTTAGAAGGGCAGTGGGCACAGTGAGAGGCCAGCGGGAGACGTGTCCCTTGAGTGAGACACTGCATTACACCTCATTGGACACTGCATCACACCTCGTAGAAGGGCACTGGGCACAGTGAGAGGCCAGTGGGAGACGTGTCCCTTGAGTGAGGCACTGCATTACACCTCATAGAAGGGCACTGGGCACAGAGAGGCCAGCGGGAGACGTGTCCCTTGAGTGAGACACTGCATTACACCTCATTGAAGCGCACTGGGCACAGAGAGGCCAGCAGGAGACGTGTCCCTTGAGTGAGACACTGCATTACACCTCATTGAAGTGCACTTGGCACATAGAGAGGCCAGCGGGAGACGTGTCCCTTGAGTGAGACACTGCATTACACCTCATTGAAGGGCACTGGGCACAGAGAGGCCAGCAGGAGACGTGTCCCTTGAGTGAGACACTGCATTACACCTCATTGAAGCGCACTGGGCACAGAGAGGCCAGCGGGAGACGTCCCTTGAGTGATACACTGCATTACACCTCATTGAAGGGCACTGGGCACAGTGAGAGGCCAGCGGGAGATGTGACCCTTGAGTGAGACACTGCATTACACCTCATAGAAGCGCACTGGGCACAGAGAGGCCAGCGGGAGACGTGTCCCTTGAGTGAGACACTGCATCACACCTCATAGAAAGGCACTGGGAATAGAGAGGCCAGCGGGAGACGTAACCCTTGAGTGAGACCCTGCATTACACCTTAAAGAAAGGCACTGGGCACAAAGAGGCCAGCGGGAGACGTGTCCCTTGAGCGAGACACTGCATTACACCTCATAGAAGGGCACTGGGCACAGAGAGGCCAGCGGGAGACGTGTCCGTTGAGTGAGACATTGCATTACACCTCATTGGACACTGCATCACACCTCTTAGAAGGGCACTGGGCACAGTGAGAGGCCAGCGGGAGACGTGTCCCTTGAGTGAGACACTACATTACACCTCATTGGACACTGCATCACACCTCGTAGAAAGGCACTGGGCACAGTGAGAGGCCAGCGGGAGACGTGTCCCTTGAGTGAGACACTGCATTACACCTCATAGAAGGGCACTGGGCACAGTGAGAGGCCAGGGGGAGACGTGTCCCTTGAGTAAGACACTGCATTACACCTCATTGAATGGCACTGGGCACAAAGAGGCCAGCAGGAGACGTGTCCCTTGAGTGAGACACTGCATTACACCTCATTGAAGCGCACTGGGCACAGAGAGGCCAGTGGGAGACGTGTCCCTTGAGTGAGACACTGCATTACACCTCATAGAAGCGCACTGGGCACAGAGAGGCCAGCGGGAGACGTGTCCCTTGAGTGAGACACTGCATCACACCTCATTGAAGCGCACTGGGCGCAGAGAGGCCACGGGAGACGTGTCCCTTGAGTGAGGCACTGCATCACACCTCATTGAAGGGCACTGGGCACAGAAAGGCCAGCGGAAGACATGTCACTTGAGTGAGACACTGCATTACACCTCATTGAAGGGCACTGGGCACAAAGAGGCCAGCGGGAGACGTGTCCCTTGAGTGAGACACTGCATTACACCTCATAGAAGGGCACTGGGCACAGTGAGAGGCCAGGGGGAGACCTGTCCCTTGAGTGAGACACTGCATTACACCTCATAGAAGGGCACTGGGCACAGTGAGAGGCCAGGGGAGACGTGTCCCTTGAGTGAGACACTGCATTACACCTCATTGAATGGCACTGGGCACAAAGAGGCCAGCGGGAGACGTGTCCCTTGAGTGAGACACTGCATTACACCTCATTGAAGCGCACTGGGCACAGAGAGGCCAGCGGGAGACGTGTCCCTTGAGTGAGACACTGCATTACACCTCATAGAAGCGCACTGGGCACAGAGAGGCCAGCGGGAGACATGTCCCTTGAGTGAGACACTGCATCACACCTCATAGAAGTCCACTGGGAACAGAGAGGCCAGGGGGAGACATGTCCCTTGAGCGAGACACTGCATAAGACCTCATTGAAGGGCACTGGGCACAGAGAGGCCAGCGGGAGACGTGTCCCTTGAGTGAGACACTGCATTACACCTCATTGAAGCGCACTGGGCACAGTGAGAGGCCAGTGGGAGACGTGTCCCTTGAGTGAGACACTGCATTACACCTCATAGAAGCGCACTGGGCACTGAGAGGCCAGCGGGAGACGTGTCCCTTGAGTGAGACACTGCATTACACCTTATAGAAGGGCACTGGGCACAGCGAGAGGCCAGCGGGAGACGTGCCCCTGGAGTGAGACACTGCATTACACCTCATAGAAGGGCACTGGGCACAGAGAGGCCAGCGGGAGATGTGTCCCTTGAGTGAGACACTGCATCACACCTCATAGAAAGGCACTGGGCACAGAGAGGCCAGCGGGAGACGTGTCCCTTGAGTGAGACACTGCATTACACCTCAAAGAAGGGCACTGGGCACAGAGAGGCCAACGGGAGTCGTGTCCCTTGAGTGAGACACTGCATTACACCTCAATGAAGGGCACTGGGCACAGAGAGGCCAGCGGGAGACGTGTCCCTTGAGTGAGACACTGCACTACACCCCATAGAAGGGCACTGGGCACAGAGAGGCCAGCGGGAGACGTGCCCCTTGAGTGAGACACTGCATTACACCTCATTGAAGGGCACTGGGCACAGAGAGGCCAGGGGACGACGTGTCCCTTGAGTGAGACACTGCATTACACCTCATTGAAGCGCACTGGGCACAGTGAGAGGCCAGCGGGAGACGTGTCTCTTGAGTGAGACACTGCATTACACCCCATAGAAGGGCCCTGGGCACAGAGAGGCCAGGGGGAGACGTGTCCGTTGGAGTGAGACACTGCATTACACCTCATTGAAGGGCACTGGGCACAGTGAGGCCAGCGGGAGACGTGTCCCTTGAGTGAGACACTGCATTATACCTCATTGGACACTGCATTACACCTCATAGAAGGGCACTGGGCACAGAGAGGCCAGCGGGAGACGTGTCCCTTAAGTGAGACACTGCATTAGACCTCATTGAAGGGCACTGGGCACAGAGAGGCCAGCGGGAGACCTGCCCCTTGAGTGAGACACTGCATTACACCTCATTTAAGGGCACTGGGCACAGAGAGGCCAGCGTGAGACGTGTCCCTTGAGTGAGACACTGCATCACACCTCATAGAAGGGCACTGGGCACAGTGAGAGACAAGTGGGAGACGTGTCCCTTGAGTGAGACACTGCATTAGACCTCATTGAAGGGCACTGGGCACAGAGAGGCCAGCGGGAGACGTGTCCCTTGAGTGAGACACTGCATTACACCTCATTGAAGCGCACTGGGCACAAAGAGGCCAGCGTGGGATGTCCCTCTAGTGAGACACTGCATCACACCTCATAGAAGGGCACTGGGCACAGAGAGGCCAGCGGGAGACGTGTCCCTTGAGTGAGACACTGCACCACACCTCTTAGAAGGGCACTGGGCACAGAGAGGCCAGCGGGAGTTGTGTCCCTTGAGGGAGACACTGCATTACACCTCATAGAAGGGCACTGGGCACAGAGAGGCCAGCGGGAGACGTATCCCTTGAGTGAGACACTGCATTACACCTCATAGAAGGGCACTGGGCACAGAGAGGCCAGCGAGAGACGTGTCCCTTGAGTGAGACACTGCATTACACCTCATTGAAGGGCACTGGGCACAGGGAGGCCAGCGGGAGACATGTCCCTTGAGTGAGACACTGCATTACACCTCATTGAAGCGCACTGGGCACAGAGAGGCCAGCGGGAGACGTGTCCCTTGAGTGAAACACTACATTACACCTCATTGAAGTGCACTGGGCACAGAGAGGCCAGCAGTGTTGTATTCCTCTTAGGGTGTCCATAACGCGCTTTCCAGTATCATGTCCTTATATAGGCACAATTCGCCCTGCCCTTATATAGGCATAAAATCCCAGCCCTTATTTAGGCATTAAACCGTGCACTCCAAATACAGGCATGGTCTCCGACATCCGTCCACCCTAACATCACAACGAGTACATGAAGAACAGACCCTTAGGCTGCGGGAGTTTCCCTAGTCCAGGACTATTGATTTCATGAAGGACTCATATATTATGTATGAACCGTTATTCCTTAGGGGTTCAATCATGACGTCTTTCGCTGTCCGACTCACGTCAATACTAAACATTCCTAGGTACTCTCAGGTATAAATATACCTTCCCTAGCCCTTGTAAACTAGAGGAGACCTCGACTTCAGAGGAGCCCGTTTCCCGGCCTGACGCACTGAGAAGACGCTGTCATCCCTGCACGCAGAGAATCCAGCTTCCAGTGATCTGACTTCCCTTGCGGGGTGTTGGAGTTCGAGTCTGGCAAAGAGATTCCTACCTCTCTCATTCTTCAGGTATGGAGCTGATAAGAACCTAGAGGGACTCTTGGCATACAAGGCATACTAGGCTTAACATACTCTTAGTATACCATAGTAAGGAATACTTCACCTACTTCATACCTCTCCCTACACCTAGGATTAGGTTAGGTACATTGGGGTAGAACTAGATTAGAAACGCATCGTATGAGTACTCGCATTTTTAGTCTGTGTTATTTATGTAAAGGCATATGTACTAAAAGATAATGCTATCGCAGTATTATTTATTTCTACTGCTCACACTGTACATTATTTATCTCGCATACTGTCTTGTGATCGTAACAGCACATTTTACTTACACCAGAAACAAGACTGTTCAATAAATCTTTTATTGAAAACGCCCGTCTATTTCTTTCTGTGTAACTTGGAGAAAACTAAGCATGCACGACTGAGCTGAGTGAAATAGTTGTTCTGATTCTAAAGGGAAACATATTGGTCATGTTTTGCGGCTGCCAGAAACTACTCCCTTCTTGTTGTCAAGGAGTTTCTAGTGGCCTCTGAGCTAGCTGGCACAAGTAATTAAGTTTAATATACTCGATAGGGACATACTGACCTTAGTCCTATGTCAAACCTATAGGATATATTATTCCAATGCGCAGAGCCTATTAGGGAAATAGGAGCTACACTACAGCAGGAGACGTGTCCCTTGAGTGAGACACTGCATTACACCTCATTGAAGTGCACTTGGCACAGAGAGAGGCCAGCGGGAGACGTGTCCCTTGAGTGAGACACTGCATTACACCTCATTGAAGGGCACTGGGCACAGAGAGGCCAGCGGGAGACGTGTCCCTTGAGTGAGACACTGCATTACACCTCATTGAAGCGCACTGGGCACAGAGAGGCCAGCGGGAGACGTCCCTTGAGTGAGACACTGCATTACACCTCATTGAAGGGCACTGGACACAGTGAGAGGCCAGCGGGAGATGTGTCCCTTGAGTGAGACACTGCATCACACCTCATAGAAGGGCAATGGGCACAGTGAGAGGCCAGCGGGAGACGTGTCCCTTGAGTGAGACACTGCATTAGACCTCATTGAAGGGCACTGGGCACAGAGAGGCCAGCGGGAGACATGTCCCTTGAGTGAGACACTGCATTAGACCTCATTGAAGGGCACTGGGCACAGTGAGAGGCTAGCGGGAGACGTGTCCCTTGAGTGAGACACTGCATTACACCTCATAGAAGGGCACTGGGCACAGAGAGGCCAGCGGGAGACGTGTCCCTTGAGTGAGACACTGCATTACACCTCATAGAAGGGCACTGGGCACAGAGAGGCCAGCGGGAGACGTGTCCCTTGAGCGAGACACTGCATTACGCCTCATAGAAGGGCACTGGGCACAGAGAGGCCAGCGGGGGACGTGTCCGTTTAGTGAGACACTGCATTACACCTCATTGAAGCGCACTGGGCACAGAGAGGCCAGCGGGAGACGTGTCCCTTGAGTGAGACACTGCATTGCACCTCATTGAAGCGCACTGGGCACAGAGAGGCCAGCAGGAGACGTGTCCCTTGAGTGAGACACTGCATTACACCTCATTGAAGTGCACTTGGCACAGAGAGAGGCCAGCGGGAGACGTGTCCCTTGAGTGAGACACTGCATTACACCTCATTGAAGGGCACTGGGCACAGAGAGGCCAGCAGGAGACGTGTCCCTTGAGTGAGACACTGCATTACACCTCATTGAAGGGCACTGGGCACAGTGAGAGGCCAGCGGGAGATGTGACCCTTGAGTGAGACACTGCATTACACCTCATAGAAGCGCACTGGGCACAGAGAGGCCAGCGGGAGACGTGTCCCTTGAGTGAGACACTGCATCACACCTCATAGAAGGGCACTGGGAACAGAGAGGCCAGCGGGAGACGTGTCCCTTGAGTGAGACACTGCATTACACCTCATAGAAAGGCACTGGGCACAGAGAGGCCAGCGGGAGACATGTCCCTTGAGCGAGACACTGCATTACACCTCATAGAAGGGCACTGGGCACAGAGAGGCCAGCGGGAGACGTGTCCGTTGAGTGAGACATTGCATTACACCTCATTGGACACTGCATCACACCTCTTAGAAGGGCACTGGGCACAGTGAGAAGCCAGCGGGAGACGTGTCCCTTGAGTGAGGCACTGCATTACACCTCATAGAAGGGCACTGGGCACAGAGAGGCCAGTGGGAGACGTGTCCCTTGAGTGAGACACTGCATTACACCTCATTGGACACTGCATCACACCTCGTAGAAGGGCACTGGGCACAGTGAGAGGCCAGCGGGAGACGTGTCCCTTGAGTGAGACACTGCATTACACCTCATTGAAGTGCATTGGGCACAGAGAGGCCAGCAGGAGACGTGTCCCTTGAGTGAGACACTGCATTACACCTCATTGAAGCGCACTGGGCACAGAGAGGCCAGCGTGGGATGTCCCTTGAGTAAGACACTGCATCACACCTCCTAGAAGGGCACTGGGCACAGAGAGGCCAGCGGGAGATGTGTCCCTTGAGTGAGACACTGCATTACACCTCATAGAAGGGCACTGGGCACAGAGAGGCCAGCGGGAGACGTATCCCTTGTGTGAGACACTGCATTACACCTCATAGAAGGGCACTGGGCACAGAGAGGCCAGCGGGAGATGTGTCCCTTGAGTGAGACACTGCATTACACCTCATTGAAGGGCACTGGGCACAGTGAGAGGCCAGCAGGAGACGTGTCCCTTGAGTGAGACACTGCATTACACCTCATTGAAGCGCACTGGGCACAGAGAGGCCAGCGGGAGACGTGTCCCTTGAGTGAGACACTGCATTACACCTCATACAAGCGCACTGGGCACAGAGAGGCCAGCGGGAGACGTGTCCCTTGAGTGAGACACTGCATTACACCTCATTGAAGCGCACTGGGCACAGAGAGGCCAGCAGGAGGCGTGTCCCTTGAGTGAGACACTGCATTACACCTCATTGAAGGGCACTGGGCACAGTGAGAGGCCAGAGGGAGACGTGTCCCTTGAGTGAGACACTGCATTACACCTCATTGAAGCGCACTGGGCACAGAGAGGCCAGCGGGAGACGTGTCCCTTAAGTGAGACACTGCATTACACCTCATTGAAGGGCACTGGGCACAGAGAGGCCAGCGGGAGACGTGTCCCTTGAGTGAGACACTGCATTACACCTCATTGAAGCGCACTGGGCACAGAGAGGCCAGCGGGAGACGTCCCTTGAGTGAGACACTGCATTACACCTCATTGAAGGGCACTGGGCACAGTGAGAGGCCAGCGGGAGATGTGTCCCTTGAGTGAGACACTGCATTACACCTCATTGAAGGGCACTGGGCACAGTGAGAGGCCAGCGGGAGATGTGTCCCTTGAGTGAGACACTGCATCACACCTCATAGAAGGGCACTGGGCACAGAGAGGCCAGCGGGAGACGTGTCCCTTGAGTGAGACACTGCATCACACCTCATAGAAGGGCACTGGGCACAAAGAGGCCAACGGGAGACGTATCCCTTGAGTGAGACACTGCATCACACCTCATAGAAAGGCACTGGGCACAGAGAGGCCAGCGGGAGACGTGTCCCTTGAGTGAGACACTGCATTACACCTCATTGAAGGGCACTGGGCACAGAGAGGCCAGCGGGAGACGTGTCCCTTGAGTGAGACACTGCATCACACCTCCTAGAAGGGCACTGGGCACAGTGAGAGGCCAGGGGGAGACGTGTCCCTTGAGTGAGACACAGCATTACACCTCATAGAAGGGCAGTGGGCACAGAGAGGCCAGCGGGAGACGTGTCCCTTGAGTGAGACACTGCATTACACCTCATTGGACACTGCATCACACCTCTTAGAAGGGCACAGGGCACAGTGAGAGGCCAGCGGGAGACGTGTCCCTTGAGTGAGACACTGCATTTCACCCCACTGCCAGTTCCATGCTTTGGGGCGCTCAGTCCACACCCCATTGAAAAGCACCGGAGCCCTGTGTAGGACCTGAACCCCATGAAAAGATCTGGGACATAATGTGATTTATAAAGGGATTTTCCAGGTGCTGATTCTCAGAGGCTGAGGGTTCATCCCTCGCCTCCTTAGGGATGCTTCAAGTAGAGCCGGCTCGGTACCCTAAGATAACATCCATCTAGGGGTGCAGTTCTGCTCCTGGCCACTGGGTGCCACGAGAGAGGCGCCAAGAAATGCCAGGAAAGTTGGAGATCTGCCGGAGGCAGAGAGGGAAAGAGAAGGGAAGGAGCCAGAGTGGGAGGAGAGAAGAGGGAGAGACAGGAAGCGGGGAGCGAGCACGCCGCGTGAAAGAGGAGAGAGAGAGCCCCCGCACTGCTGCCACTGCCTCCCCCGGGACATCTGCTGCGGGACTGGGGTTCTGCCCGTAAGTGCCTGGGAGGTGCTGAGTGCAGAGCGGTTCTACCCTCCAGAGTCCGTGAAGTGCTGCGTACAGCGCGGTTCTACCATCGAGAGTCCGTGAAGTGCTGTGTACAGAGCGGTTCTACCATCCAGAGTCCGGGAGGTGCTGTGTACAGAGCGGTTGAACCCTTCAAAAACCAGGAGGTGCTGTGTACAGAGCAGTTCTACCCTCCAGAGACCGGGAGGTGCTGTGTGTGTACAGAGCAGTTCTACCCTCCAGAGTCTGTGAGGTGCCGTGTACAGAGCGCTTCAACCCTTCAAAAACCCTGAGGTGCTGTGTAGAGAGCGGTTCAACCCTCCAAAAACCGGGAGGTGCTGTGCACAGAGGGGTTCTGCCCTCCAGAGCCCGGAAGGTGCTGTGTACAGAGAGCCCGGGAGGTGCTGTGTACAGAGCGGTTCTACCATCTAGAGTCTTTGAGGTGCTGTGTACAGAGCGGTTCTACCCTTCAGAGACCAGGAGGTACCGTGTACTGACTGGGCCCGCAGTTCATAGCCCGGACGTACAGAGTGCAGAACCCGGGAGGTACAGAGTTCTCCGGTTCCGACCCGCAGGTGCAGGGTTCTGCCTGGATCCCGGATGTTCTGACATACACTCTCCTGGATCCTCCGGTTCTGACCCTTGACCCAGGGTTCTGCCTGGGTCCCGGATGTTCTGACATACACTCTCCTGGTTCCTCCGGTTCTGACCCTTGACCCAGGGTTCTCCGGTTCTGACCCTTGACCCAGGGTTTTGCCTGGGTCCCGGATGTTCTGACATACACTCTCCTGGTTTCTCCGGTTCTGACCCTTGACCCAGGGTTCTGCCTGGGTCCCGGATGTTCTGACATACACTCTCCTGGTTCCTCCGGTTCTGACCCTTGACCCAGGGTTCTCCGGTTCTGACCCTTGACCCAGGGTTTTGCCTGGGTCCCGGATGTTCTGACATACTCTCCTGGCTCCTCCGGTTCTGACCCTTGACCCAGGGTTCTGCCTGGATCCCGGATGTTCTGACATACACTCTCCGGATTCCTCCGGTTCTGACCCAGGGTTCTGGGGCTCAAGTACTTCGGGCTCTGTTACAGTTCTGGGGCTGCTGCCCCCACTGGCTCATCTCCCCATCCAGCACCTTTTCGGTTCCGCGAGGATCTGGACCCAACCGAACCGGCACCATGTTCGTCCGGAACCACAAGAGCAGAGTGACGGTGGCGCGGTGCTCCGCCCTAGAGATGGAGATCAAGAGAGGGAGACTCCGGCGGAGCGTCTTCATCGACACCCCCCAGGTGAGACTGCATGCATGACCCCGGGTGAGACCCCACCCCCTCCGCCCACTGCATCACAAGACCCCAGGTGAGACCCCCCCACCGCATAACATGACCCCGGGTGAGACCCCTGCTGCATCACTAGAACTCAGGAGAGACCCTCCCCCCAGCATCAAAAGACCCCGGGTGAGACCCCACCCCAGTGCATCACAAGACCCCAGGTGAGACTGCATGCATGACCCCGGGTGAGACTCCACCCCCTCCCCCGTGCATCACAAGACCCTTGGTGAGACTGCATGCATGACGCCGGGTGAGACCCCTCCGCCGCCCACTGCATCACAAGACCCCAGGTGAGACTGCATGCATGACCCCGGGTGAGACCCCCACTGCCCCCGCCCCACCGCATAACATGACCCCGGGTGAGACCCCTGCTGCATCACTAGAACTCAGGAGAGACCCTCCCCCCAGCATCAAAAGACCCCGGGTGAGACCCCACCCCCCAGCATCAATAGACCCCAGGTGAGACCCCCCGCATCACTGGACCTCGGGTGAGACCCACCGCCCCACTGCATGACATTACCCTGGGTGAGACCCCCTTGCATCACTTGACCCCAGGAGAGACCCGCCGCCCCACTGCATCACTAGACCCCTTGCATTATATGACCCCAGATGACACCACCCAACTACAACACTAGACCTCAGGTGAGACCTCCCCCCTGCATCACAAGACAGAAGGTGAGACCCGCTGCCCGACTGCATGACATGACCCCAGGTGACACCCCCCGCCACACTGCATCACTAGACCCCAGGAGAGACTTCCCCACCCTACTGCATGACATGACCCCGGGTGGGACCCCTCCTGCACTATATGACCCCAGGAGAGACCTTCCAACTGCAACACTAGACCTCAGGTGAGACCCCCCTCCTTGTATGACAAGACCTCAAGTGAAACCCCCTCGCTCGCACCACTAGACCCCAGGTGAGACGCCCCCTCACTGCATTATATGACCCCAGAGGAGGCCACCATCGACATCACTGCCCCTCAGCTGGGACCCCCGACTACATCACTAGTCCACAGGTGAGACCTCGCTAACTGCATCACAAGACTCCAAGTGATAGCACCACTAGACCCCAGGTGAGACCCCCCATCCACTGCATCACTAGACCGCAGGTGAGACCCCCCATCCACTGCATCATTAGACACCAGGTGAGACACTATCTCATGGCATCACTGCACCCCAGTTGAGATCCCCACTGCATCACTAGAGCCCAGGTGAGACCCCCCACGCCATCACTAGATCCCAGGTGAGACCTCCCCTCGCTGCATTTTATGACCCCAGAGGAGGCCACCAACGACATCACTGCCCCTCAGCTGAGACCCCCGACTACATCACTAGTCCACAGGTGAGACCTCGCTCACTGCATCACAAGACTCCAAGTGATAGCACCACTGCATCACTAGACCCCAGGTGAGACCCCCCATCCACTGCATCACTAGACCCCAGGTGAGACACTATCTCATTGCATCACTGCACCCCAGTTGAGATCCCCACTGCATCACTAGACCCCAGGTGAGACCCCCCTCCTCACCACTGCATCACTAGCCCCCAGGTGAGACCTCCCTCACCACTGCATCACTAGACCCCAGGTGAGACCCCCTGCATCACTAGACCCCAGGTGAGACCCCCTGCATCACTAGACCCCAGGTGAGACCCCCTGCATCACTAGACCCCAGGTGAGACCCCCTGCATCACTAGACCCCAAGTGAGACCCCCTGCATCACTAGACCCCAGGTGAGACCCCCCTCCTCACCACTGCATCACTAGACCCCCCCCTCCTCATTACTGCATCACTAGACCCCAGGTGAGACCCCCTGCATCACTAGACCCCAAGTGAGACCCCCTGCATCACTAGACCCCAGGTGAGACCCCCTGCATTAGAAAACCCCAAGAGATACCACCCAACAACAACACTAGACCTCACTTACTTACATCGCAGGGGAGACCCCTTCCCCACTGCATGACATGACCCTAGGTGAGACCCCACCAGCATCACTGAACCGAGGAGAGACCCCCTGATGCATTACTAGACCCCGCTGCCACCCCACTTCATCATAAGACCTCAGGTGAGACTGCATGCATTACACCAGGTGAGACCACCCACGCCCCACTGCATCACTAGCCCCCAGGTGAGACCTCTCTGCATCACTAGACCCCAGGTGAGACCTCTCTGCTTCACTAGTCCCCAGGTGAGACCTCTCTGCTTCACTAGTCCCCAGGTGAGACCTCTCTGCTTCACTAGTCCCCAGGTGAGACCTCTCTGCATCACTAGACCCCAGGTGAGACCTCTCTGCTTCACTAGTCCCCAGGTGAGACCTCTCTGCTTCACTAGTCCCCAGGTGAGACCTCTCTGCTTCACTAGTCCCCAGGTGAGACCTCTCTGCATCACTAGTCCCCAGGTGAGACCTCTCTGCTTCACTAGTCCCCAGGTGAGACCCCCTTCATTAGATGACCCCAGGAGATACCACCCAACTACTACACTAAACCTCACTTACTTAGCCTTCAGGTGAGCCCCGCCCCACTGCATGACATGACCCCGGCCGAGACCCCCTCAGCACCACTAGAGGCCAGGTGAGACCCCTGCCCCACTGCTTCATTAGACCCCAGGCTAGACCCCCTGCATCACTAGATCCCAGAAGAGACCCCCAGCCTGACTGTTTGAGGTGACCCTGGGTGATACCTCCCTCAGCATCCATCATTAGAGCCCAGGTGAGACCACCCACCCCACTGCATGACATGACCCGGGTGAGACCCCCTGCATCACTAGACCCCAAGTGAGACCCCCTGCATCACAAGACCCCAGGTGAGACCCCCTGCATCACTAGACCCCAGGTGAGACCCCCTGCATCACTAGACCCCAGGTGAGACCCCACCGCCACCCCACTTCATCATAAGACCTCAGGTGAGACTGCATGCATTACACCAGGTGAGACCCCCCACGCCCCACTGCATCACTAGTCCCCAGGTGAGACCTCTCTGCTTCACTAGTCCCCAGGTGAGACCTCTCTGCTTCACTAGTCCCCAGGTGAGACCTCTCTGCTTCACTAGTCCCCAGGTGAGACCTCTCTGCTTCACTAGTCCCCAGGTGAGACCTCTCTGCATCACTAGTCCCCAGGTGAGACCCCCTTCATTAGATGACCCCAGGAGATACCACCCAACTACTACACTAAACCTCACTTACTTAGACTTCAGGTGAGCCCCGCCCCACTGCATGACATGACCCCGGCCGAGACCCCCTCAGCACCACTAGAGGCCAGGTGAGACCCCTGCCCCACTGCTTCATTAGACCCCAGGCTAGACCCCCTGCATCACTAGATCCCAGAAGAGACCCCCAGCCTGACTGTTTGAGGTGACCCTGGGTGAAACCTCCCTCTGCATCCATCATTAGAGCCCAGGTGAAACCACCCACCCCACTGCATGACATGACCCGGGTGAGACCCCCCAGCATCACTGGACCCTGGGTGAGACCGCTCTCCAGCATCACTGCACCCCAGGTGAGGCCCCCACGCCACAAACACCATTAAACCCCAGACGAGACTCCCCACTGCATCAATAAAACCCGGAGTGAGACCCCATCTCAATACACCCTGGACAAGACTTCCCACTGCATCAATAAACCCAGAGCGAGACCCCATCTCAATACACCGTGGACAAGACTTCCCACTGCATCAATAAACCCCGAGTGAGACCCCATCTCAATACACCATGGACGAGACTTCCCACTGCATCACAAGGCCCCAGGTGAAACTCGCCACTGCATCACTGGAACCCGGGGTGAGACCTCATCTCACTGCATCTCTAGACCCCAGATGGGACTTCCTACTGCATCACAAGAAACCAGGTGAGACTCTGCACTACATAATTAGACACCAGGTGAGAGTCCCACTGAATCACTAGACTGCAGGTGAGACTCCACACTGCATCATTAGACAGCAGATGAGACTCCCCCTGAATCGCAAGACTGCAGATGAGACTCCGCTCTGCATCATTAGTCACCAGGTGAGACTCCCACTGAAACACAAGACTGCAGGTGAGACTCAACACTACATCATTAGACAACAGGTGTGACATCCACTGAATAACTAGACTGCAGGTGAGACTCTGCACTGCATCTTTAGACACCAGGTGAGACGCCCACTGAATCACTAGACTGCAGGTGAGACTCCACCCTGCATCTTTAGACACCAGGTGAGACCCCCACTAGACTGCAGGTGAGACTCTGCACTGCATCATTAGACACCAAGTGAGACTCCCACTGAATCAGTAGACTGCAGCGGCGACTCCGCACTGCATCATTAGACACCCGGAGAGACTCCCACTGCATCACCAGACCCCAGATGAGACTTTGCACTGTGTCATTAGACACCAGGTGAGACTCCACACTGCATCACTAGACTGCAGATGAGACTCCGCACTGCATCATTAGACTGCAGGTGAGACTCCACACTGCATCATTAGACACTAGGTGAGACTTCCACTGAATAACTAGACTGCATGTGAGACTCCGCACTGCATCATTAGACACCAGGTGAGACTCTCACTGCATCACCAGACCCCAGATGAGACTTTGCACTGTGTCATTAGACACCAGGTGAGACTCCACACTGCATCACTAGACTGCAGGTGAGACTCCGCACTGCATCATTGGACACCAGGTGAGACTTCCACTGAATAACTAGACTGCATGTGAGACTCCGCACTGCATCATTAGACACCAGGTGAGACTCCAACTGAAGCGCAAGACACCAGCAGGTGAGACTCCGCATTGCATCATTAGACAGCAGATGAGACTCCGCACTGTATCATTAGACACTAGGTGTGACTACCACTGAATCACGAGACTGCAGGTGAGACTACCACTGAATCACGAGACTGCAGGTGTGACTACCTCTGAATCACAAGACTGCAGGTGAGACTACCACTGAATCACGAGACTGCAGGTGTGACTCCCACTGAATCACGAGACTGCAGGTGAGACTCTGCACCGTATCATTAGACACCAGGTGAGACCCCCACTGAATCACTAGACTGCAGGTGAGACTCCGCACTGCATCATTAGACACCCGGAGAGACCCTCACTGAATCACTGGACACCAGTTGAGACTACCACTGAATCACTAGACTGCAGGTGAGACTCCGCACTGCATCATTAGACGCAGGGTGAGACTTCATTGAATCACTAGACTGCAGGTGAGACTCCGCACTGCATCGTTAGACACCAGGTGAGAGTTTCACTGCATTACAAGACCCCAGGTGAGACCCCCACTGAATCACTAGACTGCAGGTGAGACTCCACACTGAATCATTGGACTCCTGTGAGACTCCTACTGAATCATCAGACACCAGATGAGACACTGCAGTAAATCACTAGACACCAGGTCAAGTCAAGTCAGAGGAACTTATTAAGCGCACATATCACCATAGGGTCTCATGGCGCTAGCGGAAACTCCGCGGAGACTGACAGTCGGAGTAGCAGAAATTATGGTTGGTCGAAAAGCCAGGTTTTTAGATTTTTTCGAAAAAGCTTGTGGTCCGTGATGGAAAGGAGATGAGATGGCAGTTTGTTCCAAAACTCCACACTGCATCATTAGACACCAGGTGAGACTCAATATCACTGCATCACCAGACCCAAGGTGAGTCTCTGCACTGCATCATTAGACACCATGTGAGACTCTGCAGTTCACCATTAGGCCCCCGGTAAGACTCCCACTGACTCACTAGACACCAGGTGAGACTCCAAATCACTGCATCGCCAGATCCCAGGTGAGACTTTGCACTGCATCATTAGACACCAGGTGAGACTCCCCACTGAATCACTAGACTGCAGGTGAGACTCCCACTGAATCTCTAGACTACAGATGAGACTCCGCAATTCATCATTAGATGCCAGCCGAGACTCCCACTGAATCACTAGACTGCAGGTGAGACCCCGCACTGCATTATTAGACGCCCAGTGAGAGTCCCACTGAATCACTGAACTACAGGTGAGACTCCACACTGTATCATTAGACACCAGGTGAGACTCCCACTGAATCTCTAGACTACAGATGAGACTCTGCACTTAATCATTAGATGCCAGCTGAGATTCCCACTGAATCACTAGACTGCACGTGAGACTCCACACTGCATCAATAGACACTGGGCGACACTCCCACTCAATCACTAGACACCAGATGAGACTCAGCGCCGCATCATTGGACACCCGGTGAGACTCCCACTCAATCACTAGACTGCAGGTGAGACTCCACACTGCATCACTAGACACCTGGTGAGACACCCACTGAATCACTAGACAGAAGATGAGACTCCCCCATAATCACTAGACTGCAGGTGAGACTCCCACTGCATCATTAGACACCAGGTGAGACTCCCACTGAATCACTACATTGCAGATAAGACTCCACACTGATCATTATACACCAGGTTAGACTTCGCACTGCATCACTAGACCCCAGGTGAGACTCCCACTGAATCACTAGACACCAGGAGAGACACCATCTCACTGCATCATTAGAGAGCCAGTCAAACTCCCACTGAATTACTAGACTACATGTGAGTCCCCATATCACTTCATCACTAGACACCAGGTGAGACTCTGCGCTGCATCATTAGACACCCAGTGAGACTCCCACTGAATCACTAGACTGCAGGTGAGACTCTGCACTGCATCATTAGACACCAGGTGAGACTCCCAACTGAATTATTAGACTGCAGGTTAGACTCCGTACTGCATCATTAGACCCCAGGTGAGACTTCCCACTGAATCACTAGACTACAGGTGATACACCATATCACTGCATCACTAGACCCTAGGTGAGGCTCCACACTGCATCATTAGACACCAGATGAGACTCCCACTGAATCACTAGACTGCAGGTGAGAATCCGCACTGCATCTTTAGACACCAGGTAAGACTCCCATGGAATCACTAGACTACAGGTGAGACTCCTCACTGCATCATTAGACGCAGGGTGAGACTTCATTGAATCACTAGACTGTAGGTGAGATTCCCCACTGCATCGTTAGACACCAGGTGAGAGTTTCACTGCATTACAAGACCCCAGGTGAGACCCCCACTGAATCACTTGACTGCAGGTGAGACTCCACACTGAATCATTGGACTCCTGTGAGACTCCTACTGAATCATCAGACACCAGATGAGACACTGCAGTAAATCATTAGACACCAGGTGAGACTCCACACTGCATCATTAGACACCAGGTGAGACTCAATATCACTGCATCACCAGACCCAAGGTGAGTCTCTGCACTGCATCTTTAGACACCAGGTGAGACTCTGCAGTTCACCATTAGGCACCCGGTGAGACTCCCACTGACTCACTAGACACCAGGTGAGACTCCCACTGAATCACTGCACTGCAGATGAAACTCCACACTACATCATTAGACACCCGGTGAGACTCCCACTGACTCACTAGACACAAGGTGAGACTCCAAATCACTGCATCACCAGACCCCAGGTGAGACTTTGCACTGCATCATTAGATACCAGGTGAGACTCCCCACTGAATCACTAGACTGCAGGTGAGACTCCCACTGAATCACTAGACTGCAGGTGAGACTTCGCACTGCATCATTAGACACCAGGTGAGACTCCTGCTGGATTACTAGATTGCAGGTGAGACACCTCACTGCATCATTAGACATCAGGTGAGACTCCCAACTGAATCATTAGACTGCAGACGAGACTCCATACTGCATTATTAGACCCCAGGTGAGACTTTCCACTGAATCACTAGACTACAGGTGATAAACCATATCACTACATCACTGGACCCGAGGTGAGGCTCCGCACTGCATCATTAGACACCAGGTGAGACTTCCACTGAATAACTAGACTGCATGTGAGACTCTGCACTGCATCATTAGACACCAGGTGAGACTCTCACTGAATCACAAGACACCAGGTGAGATTCCATACTGAATCACTAGATTACAGGTGAGACTCCACACTGCATCATTAGACAGGAGGTGTGACTACCACTAAATCACGAGACTGCAGGTGAGACTACCACTAAATCACTAGACTGCAGGTGAGACTCCGCAGTGCATCATTAGACACCAGGTGAGACTACCACTGAATCACTAGACTGCAGGTGAGACTCTGCACTGCATCATTAGACACCCGGTGAGATTCCCACTGAATCACTAGACACCAGGTGAGTCTCCTCACTGCATCATTAGACATTAGGTAAGAATATCACTGAATCACTAGACTGCAGGTGAGAATCCGCACGGCATCATAAGACACCAGGTGAGACTCCATATCACTGCATCACCAGACTCCAGTTGAGACTCCGCACTGCATTATTAAACACCCGGTGAGACTCCCATTGAATCACTAGACTGCAGGTGAGACTCCCCACTGAATCAATAGACTGCAGGTGAGACTCCACACTGCATGATTAGACACCAGGTGAGACTCCCACTGAATCACTGGACTGCAGGTGAGACTCCCCACTGAATCACTGGACTGCAGGTGAGACTCCCCACTGAATCACTAGACCCCAGGTGAGACTCCGCACTGAATCACTAGAGTGCAGGTGAGACTCCGCACTGCATGATTAGACACCAGGTGAGACTTTCACTGAATCACTAGACTGCAGGTGAGACTCCACACTGCATCATTAGACACCAGGTGAGACTACCACTGAATCTATAGACTGAAGGTGAGACTCCCACTGAATCACTAGACTGCAGGTGAGACTCCACACTGCATCATTAGACAACAGGTGAGACTACCACTGAATCACTGGACTGCAGGTGAGACTCTCACTGAATCACTAGACCCCAGGTGAGATTCCACACTGCATGATTAGACACCAGGTGAGACCCCCTCTCACTGTATCACTAGACCCCAGGCGAGACGGCGTCTCACTGCATCAGTAGCCCCTTGCTGAGACCCCCCAACCCTCCCCAGTCCCCCAGTGCAGTACAGACACCCCCCTACACAAACTAGGTGAGGCCCACCTTTGAATTGCATGACCTCAGGTGAGATCCCCACTCCATCAAAAGACCTGAGGTGAACCCCCCCATACTACATGACCACATGTGAGTGCCCCCCAAACCCCACTGCATCAAGACTTCAGGTGAGGCCACAAATACATCAAACAGACAACGTAAAACCCCCCCACTGCCTCCAGGTGAAACCATACGCCAAGTCACCCCCACCACAGGAAACCCGCCCCCTGCCAGACACTCCCTGTGTATGAAAAAAGCTGCCCTCAAGCACACCATGGTGCCAGCCCTCATTGCTGCCCCCTCATGGCATGATGCACACAAGTGAGACTCTTAGCCATTCGCAGGTGCCCCCCCCCACCTTGAATGCCATCCCTTAAATGAGATCAGACACTGTGAACCCCATTCTGAGACCCCCAGGGTGTAAACCAAAGACGTTACAATGGCCATGAAATGTTGTGCTGTTGCCAGTGATAATGTTGTATTGTCATGAACGATATCGTGTGTGTCTTAATGTGTCAGCTACTCACTGGTGACATGTCACACCTTTGGTGGGTTACCTCTCTTCAATAGAGCGTCTCTGAGCGGACTCTGTAGTTTTAAATGTGTGTGGTGGCATAGATGCATAGTGTCACAGGTGCGCTGTGCTGCAGGTTGCATAGGTGTGCAGTAGCATAGGTGCACCGTGGCATTGGTGCACTGTGTCGCAGGTTGCATCGGTGTGCAGTGCATCGGTGCACTGTGGCATACATGAGTGGTGCTGCAGGTGCGCTGTGCTGCAGGTTGCATAGGTGTGCAGTGGTGTCACTGCACCGTGGTATACATGCGTGGCGCCACAGGTGCGCTGGCTGCAGGTTGCATATGTGTGCAGCAACATCGGTGCACTGTGGCATCGGTGCACTGTGCCACAGGTTGCATAGGTGTGCAGTGCATCGGTGCACTGTTGCATACATGTGTGGTGCCGCAGGTGTGAGGTGACATCAGTGCACTGTGGCATAGATGCATAGTGGCACAGGTGCACTGTGCCGCAGGTTGAATTGGTGTGCAGTGACATCGGTGCACTGTGGCATAGAGGCATAGTGTCACAGGTGCACTGTACCGCAGGTCGCATCGGTGTGCAGTGGCA
This sequence comes from Calotriton arnoldi, assembly GCA_963921515.1. NCBI lineage: Eukaryota > Metazoa > Chordata > Amphibia > Caudata > Salamandridae > Calotriton > Calotriton arnoldi. The sequence continues at coordinate 27,803 of CAWUFW010022009.1, read as the reverse complement.
ATGGTGTGCAGTGGCAATGGTGCACTGAGGCATAGATGCATTGTGCCACCGGTCGCATAGGTGTGCAGTGGCATCGGTGCTCTGTGGCATAGAGGCATAGTGTCACAGGTGCTTTGTACCGCAGTTCGCATTGGTGTGCAGTGGCATCGGTGCACTGTGGCATAGAGGCATAGTGTCACAGGTGCTTTGTACCGCAGGTCGCATCGGTGTGCAGTGGCATCGGTGCACTGTGGCATAGATGCATTGTGTCACAGGTGCACTGTGCCACCGGTCGCATAGGTGTGCAGTGGCATCGGTGCACTGTTGCATAGAAGCATAGTATCACAGGTGCTTTGTACCACAGGTTGCATCAGTGTGCAGTGGCATCGGTGCCCTGTGGCATAGATGCATTGTGTCACAGGTGAACTGTGCAACCGGTTGCATAGGTGTGCAGTGGCATCGGTGCACTGTGGCATAGAAGCATAGTGTCACAGGTGCTTTGTACCGCAAGTTGCATCAGTGTGCAGTGGCATCGGTGCACTGTGGCATAGATGCATTGTGTCAAAGGTGCACTGTGCCACTGGTCGCATCGGTGTGCAGTGGCATCGGTGCACTGTCGCATAGATGCATGGTGCCACAGGTGCACTGTGCCACTGGTCGCATAGGTGTGCAGTGGAATCGGTGTACTGTGGCATAGAGGCATAGTGACACAGGTGCACTGTGCCGCAGGTTGCATTGGTGTGAAATGGCATCGGTGCACTGTGGCATAGATGCATGGTGCCACAGGTGCACTGTGCCACCAGTTGCATAGGTGTGCAGTAGCATCGGTGCACTGTGGCATAGAGGCATAGTGGGACAGGTGCGCTGAGCCGCAGGTTGCATTGGTGTGAAATGGCATTGGTGCACTGTGGCATAGATGCATGGTGCCACAGGTGCACTGTGCCGCAGGTCGCATAGGTGTGCAGTGGCATCGATGCACTGTGGCATAGATGCATGGTGCCACAGGTGCACTGTGCCACCGGTCGCATAGGTGTGCAGTGGCATCGGTGCACTGTGGCATAGAGGCATAGTGGCACAGGTGCGCTGTGCCGCAGGTTGCATTGGTGTGCAGTGGCATCGGTGCACTGTGGCATAGATGCATAGTGCCACAGGTGCGCATTGCCACCGGTCGCATAGGTGTGCAGTGCCATCGGTGCACTGTGGCATAGATGCATAGTGCCACAGGTGCGCTGTACTGCAGGTCGCATCGGTGTGCAGTGGCATCGGTGCACTGTGGCATAGATGCATAGTGTCACAGGTGCGCTGTACCGCAGGTCGCATCGGTGTGCAGTGGCATCGGTGCACTGTGGCATAGATGCATAGTGCCAGAGGTGCGCTGTGCCACCGGTCGCATAGGTGTGCAGTGCCATTGGTGCACTGTTGCATAGATGCATGGTGCCACAGGTGCACTGTGCCACCGGTCGCATAGGTGTGCACTGGCATCGGTGCACTGTGGCATAGAGGCATAGTGACACAGGTGCACTGTGCCGCAGGTTGCATTGGTGTGAAATGGCATCGGTGCACTGTGGCATAGATGCATGGTGCCACAGGTGCACTGTGCCACCGGTCGCATAGGTGTGCAGTGGCATCGGTGCACTGTGGCATAGAGGCATAGTGGCACAGGTGCGCTGTGTCGCAGGTTGCATTGGTGTGAAATGGCATTGGTGCACTGTGGCATAGATGCATGGTGCCACAGGTGTACTGTGCCACAGGTCGCATAGGTGTGCAGTGGCATCGGTGCACTGTGGCATAGATGCATGGTGCCACAGGTGCACTGTGCCACCGGTCGCATAGGTGTGCAGTGGCATCGGTGCACTGTGGCATAGATGCATGGTGCCACAGGTGCACTGTGCCACCGGTCGCATAGGTGTGCAGTGGCATCGGTGCACTGTGGCATAGAGGCATAGTGGCACAGGTGCGCTGTGCTGCAGGTTGCATTGGTGTGCAGTGGCATTGGTGCACTGTGGCATAGATGCATAGTGCCACAGGTGCGCATTGCCACCGGTCGCATAGGTGTGCAGTGCCATCGGTGCACTGTGGCATAGATGCATAGTGCCACAGGTGCGCTGTACTGCAGGTCGCATCGGTGTGCAGTGGCATCGGTGCACTGTGGCATAGATGCATAGTGTCACAAGTGCGCTGTACCGCAGGTCGCATCGGTGTGCAGTGGCATCGGTGCACTGTGGCAAAGATGCATAGTGCCACAGGTGCGCTGTGCCACCGGTCGCATAGGTGTGCAGTGCCATCGGTGCACTGTGGCAAAGATGCATAGTGCCACAGGTGCACTGTACCGCAGGTCGCATCGGTGTGCAGTGGCATCGGTGCACTGTAGCATAGATGCATAGTGCCACAGGTGCGCTGTATCGCAGGTCGCATTGGTGTGCAGTGGCATCGGTGCACTGTGGCATAGATGCATAGTGCCACAGGTGCGCTGTACCGCAGGTCGCATCGGTGTGCAGTGGCATCGGTGCACTGTGGCATAGATGCATAGTGTCACAGGGGCGCTGTACCGCAGGTCGCATCGGTGTGCAGTGGCATCGGTGCACTGTGGCATAGATGCATAGTGTCACAGGTGCGCTGTGCCACTGGTCGCATAGGTGTGCAATGCGATCAGTGCACTGTGGCATAGATACATTGTGCCTCAGGTGCGCTGTACCGCAGGGCGCATCGGTGTGCAGTGGCATCGGTGCACGGTGGCATAGATGCATAGTGTCACAGGTGCTTTGTACCGCAGGTTGCATCGGTGTGCAGTGACATTGGTGCACTGTGGCTTAGAGGCATAGTGTCACAGGTGCGCTGTGCCACCGGTCGCATCGGTGTGCAGGGACATCGGTGCACTGTGGCATAGAGGCATAGTGTCACAGGTGCGCCGTGCCACTGGTCGCATCGGTGTGCGGTGGCATCGGTGCACTGTGGCATAGATGCATTGTGCCACAGGTGCGCTGTACCGCAGGTCGCATCGGTGTGCAGTGGCATCGGTGCACTGTGGCATAGATGCATTGTGCCACAGGTGCGCTGTACCGCAGGTCGCATTGGTGTGCAGTGGCATCGTTGCACTGTGGCATAGATGCATAGTGTCACAGGTGCGCTGTGCCACTGGTCGCATCGGTGTGCGGTGGCATCGGTGCACTGTGGCATAGATGCATTGTGCCACAGGTGCGCTGTACCGCAGATCGCATCGGTGTGTAGTGGCATCGGTGCACTGTGGCATAGATGCATTGTGCCACAGGTGCGCTGTACTGCAGGTCGCATCGGTGTGCAGTGGCATCGGTGCACTGTGGCATAGATGCATAGTGGCACAGGTGCGCTGTACCGCAGGTCGCATCGGTGTGCAGTGGCATCGGTGCACTGTGGCATAGATGGACCAGCTAACCACAACCCTCGCCCTGAGCCCACCCGCCGAACCCTCCGACCCCGACACCGCCGCCCGCAACCTCAGACAGTGGATCGACGACTGCGCCAACACCCTCGCCCCGCTCAAGAATCCGCCCAACAGCCACACCAGCAAGAAAGCCACCTGGTTCACCGAAGACCTCCAGGCCTCCAAACGAACATGCCGAAAACTGGAGAAGATCTGGCTCCACGAACGGACAGCGGACAGCTACGCCGCCCACAAGAGCGCCACCCGCAGTCACCATCACCTCATCAGATCCGCCAAAAGGGCCTCACTCAAAGACCGCCTAGACAACAACGCACACAACAGCAAAGAGCTCTTCAACATCGTGAAGGAACTCTCCAACCCCAGCTCCAACACCAACGACATCCAGCCGTCGCGAGACCTATGCGACTCACTGGCCACCTTCTTCCACCGCAAAATCGCCGACATCCACGACAGCTTCAACACCACGACCGCCCCGGCAACCACCGAGACCACTGCCCCCACAACCACCAACCGCCTGCTCTCCTGGACCAACATCAACGACGAGGACACCAGCGAGATCATGAACACCATCCACTCCGGTTCACTGCTAGACCCGTGCCCTCACCACATCTTCAACAAAGCCAGTACAGCCATCGCGCCCCATCTCCGGAAAATAATCAACATCTCCTTCGAGACAGCAACCTTCCCGGAAAGCTGGAAGCACGCCGAGATCACCGCCTTACTCAAGAAACCGAAGGCAGACCCCAAGGACCTCAAGAACTTCCGACCCATCTCTCTGCTCCCGTTCCCCGCGAAGGTCACCGAGAAAATCGTCAACAAACAACTGACCCGCTACCTCGAGGAGAACAACATCCTGGACCCTTCCCAGTCCGGCTTCCGCAGCAACCACAGCACCGAAACCGCCCTCATCGCCGCCACCGATGACATCAGGACCCTGCTAGACAACGGAGAAACAGCAGCCCTCATCCTCCTGGACCTATCAGCCGCCTTCGACACGGTCTGCCACCACACACTACGAACACGCCTTCACGACGCCGGGATCCAAGAGAAGGCCCTGGACTGGACCACATCCTTCCTTTCCGGCAGAACACAAAGCGTCCGCCTCGCCCCCTTCCGATCCAAGGCCACCAAGATCATCTGCGGCGTACCCCAAGGCTCCTCCCTCAGCCCAACGCTGTTCAACATCTACATGGCACCCCTCGCCCACGTCGCCCGACAGCACAACCTCAACATCATCTCCTACGCCGACGACACCCAGCTGATCCTCTCCCTCACCAAAGACCCTCACACCGCCAAAGCCCACCTCCACGAAGGAATGAAGGCCGTCGCCGAATGGATGAGGACCAGCCGCCTGAAGCTGAACTCGGACAAGACGGAGGTCCTCATCCTTGGTTCCAACCCTTCAGCCTGGGACGACTCCTGGTGGCCAACATCACTGGGAACAGCCCCGCCACCCACCGACCACGTACGCAACCTAGGGGTCATCCTCGACCCCACCCTCTCCATGACTAAGCAGGTCAACGCAGTTTCCTCATCCTGCTTCAACATCCTCCGAATGCTCCGCAGGATCTTCAAGTGGATCCCCACCGAAACAAGAAAAACAGTCACCCAGGCCCTCGTCACCAGCAGGCTGGACTACGGAAACGCCCTCTATGCAGGAACGACGGCTAAGCTCCTGAGACGGCTGCAACGCATCCAAAACGCCTCTGCACGTCTTATCCTCGACATCCCCCGACGCAGCCACATCACACCCCACCTGAGAGACCTGCACTGGCTCCCTGTCAACAAGAGGATAACCTTCAAGCTCCTCACCCACGCACACAAAGCATTCCACAACTCCGGACCAGCCTACCTCAACAGACGACTCAGCTTCTACACCCCCACCCGCCAGCTCCGCTCGACCAGCCTCGCCCTCGCCTCAGTCCCCCGCATCCGGAAAACGACCGCCGGCGGCAGATCCTTCTCCCACCTCGCCGCCAAGACCTGGAACACCCTCCCCACCAACCTCCGACAGACCCAAGACCTACTGGCCTTCAGACGACTCCTCAAGACCTGGCTCTTCGATCAGTAGCAGCACCAACCCCTCTTCCCCCAGCGCCTTGAGACCCTCGCGGGTATGTAGTGCGCTTTATAAGTGACATGATTGATTGATTGATTGATTGATGCATAGTGTCACAGGTGCGCTGTACCGCAGGTCGCATCGGTGTGCAGTGGCATCGGTGCACTGTGGCATAGATGCATGGTGCCACAGGTGCACTGTGCCACCGATCGCATCGGTGTGCAGTGACATCGGTGCACTGTGGCATAGAGGCATAGTGTCACAGGTGCGCTGTGCCACCGGTCACATAGGTGTGCAGTGGCATCGGTGCACTGTGGCACAGCATTAGCATGAGATGTGGTTTCACCCATCAAGAGATGGAGGTCTTCCTTCTCATTCGAATGACTAGAAAAGGTTTCCCTCGATCTGAAGACGTTTTCACAACAACCAAAATGAGGTTTTCCCAGGAGGCGCCATTTAAAATGTACTGCTCTTAAAATCAAAGACTTTTCTCTTAGTCGTGCTAATGTTTAATTAATGCTCAAACTTGGAATCTAGATCACGGAATTCGGCGCCCGATTATTTTATAAGGAATGAATATATTACCTTTGAGGAGTGTAGCATGTGCTTGGCACACGCATGGAAGGTGGGCGAGGATATGTGGTCTGTGTACCAATGCTGTCCCAGTAGACCTTGGCCATGGCATGTCTCTGTGTCCAGCTCTGCACTTTCCGCGCCGTCAACTTTTAAAGCCTCTTTTTATTCCATTTAATGTTTCTTCTGTCGAGAAAGCTCGATAGTTTTTAATCGTGTCCAGAAAACGAAATGATATGTTTTAACATTTTTACATTTTGAAAACGTTCTTTGCACTTGTATTAAACTGTAATTGTTTGATACCGACGTGGATCACTTGGCACACTAAAATCTTAATGAAGATCTTAAATCTAGCTTGAATGTACATGGGTGCATTGTGACGTAGGTCCGTGGTGCCATAGTTGTGCAGTGACACCGGTGCCCAATGGCATAGGCGTTTAGTGACATTAGTGCATGGGTGAATAGATGCATGGTGTTATGGGTGTGCTGCGGCTTGCACAGTGACGTAGGTGGCAGTGGCATGGGTGCAGGGTGGCATGGATCCGCGGTGCGATAGTTGCACAGTGATATAGGTGGCAGTGGCATGGGTGCATAGTGGCATGGATATACAGTGCCATAGTTGCACGGTGACATACGTGGCAGTGGCATGGGTGCAGCGTGGCATGGATCCATGGTGCCATAGTTGCACAGTGACGCAGGTGGCAGTGGCATGGGTGCAGGGTGGCATGATCCACGGTGCCATAGTTGCACGGTGACATACGTGGCAGTGGTATGGGTGCAGGGTGGCATGATCCACTGTGCCATAGTTGCACAGTGACATAGGTGGCAGTTGCATGGGCGTGTCGTGGCATGATCCACGGTGCCATAGTTGCGCAGTGACATACGTGGCAGTGGTATGGGTGCAGCGTGGCATGGATCCACGGTGCCATAGTTGCACGGTGACATAGGTGGCAGTGGCATGGGTGCAGGGTGGCATGAGCCACGGTGCCATAGTTGCACGGTGACATAGCTGGCAGTGGTATGAGTGCAGGGTGGCATGATCCACGGTGCCATAGTTGCGCGGTAACATACGTGGCAGTGGCATGGGTGCAGCGTGGCATGATCCGTGGTGCTGCACAGTGACATAGGTGGCAGAGGTATGGGTGTGTCGTGGCATGATCCACGGTGCCATAGTTGCACGGTGACATAGGTGGCAGTGGCATGGGTGCAGGGTGGCATGATCCACGGTGCCCTAGTTGCACAGTGACATCGGTGGCAGTGGCATGGGTGGAGTGTGACATGGATCACTGGTGCCATAGTTGCACAGTATCGCAGGTGGCAGTGGCATGGGTGTAGGGTGGCATGGATCCACGGTGCCATAGTTGCACCGTGACGTAGGTTGCAGTGGCATGGGTGCAGGGTGGTATGATCCACGGTGCCATAGTTGCACAGTGACCTAGGTGGCAGTGGCATGGGTGCAGGGTGGCATGATCCACGGTGCCATAGTTGCACAGTGACATACATGGCAGTGGCATGGGTGCAGGGTGGCATGATCCACGGTGCCATAGTTGCACGGTGACATACATGGCAGTGGCATGGGTGCAGGGTGGCATGATCCACGGTGCCATAGTTGCACAGTGACATAGGTGGCAGTGGCATGGTTGCAGGGTGGCACGATCCACGGTGCCATAGTTGCACGGTGACATAGGTGGCAGTGGGATGGGTGCAGGGTGGCATGATCCACAGTGCCATAGTTGCGCAGTGACATACGTGGCAGTGGTATGGGTGCAGGGTGGCATGATCCACGGTGCCATAGTTGCACGGTGACCTACGTGGCAGTGGTATGGGTGCAGGGTGGCATGATCCACGGTGCCATAGTTGCACGGTGACATACGTGGCAGTGGTATGGGTGCAGGGTGGAATGATCCACAGTGCCATAGTTGCGCGGTGACATACGTGGCAGTGGCATGGGTACAGCATGGCATGATCCATGGTGCTGCACAGTGACATAGGTAGCAGTGGCATGGGTGTGGTGTGGCATGGACCTATGATGCCCTAGTTGCACAGTGACATAGGTGGCAGTGGCATGGGTGCAGGGTGGCATGATCCACAGTGCCATAGTTGCGCGGTGACATACGTGGCAGTGGCATGGGTGCAGGGTGGCATGATCCACGGTGCCATAGTTGCACGGTGACATAGGTGGCAGTGGCATGAGTGCAGGGTGGCATGATCCACGGTGCCATAGTTGTACAGTGACATATGTGGCAGTGGTATGGGTGCCGGGTGGCATGATCCACGATGCCATAGTTGCACGGTGACATAGGTGGCAGTGGCATGGGTGCAGGGTGGCATGATCCACGGTGCCATAGTTGCACGGTGACATACATGGCAGTGGTACGGGTGCAGGGTGGCATGATCCACGGTGCCATAGTTGCACGGTGACATAGGTGGCAGTGGCATGAGTGCAGGGTGGCATGATCCACGGTGCCATAATTGCACAGTGACATAGGTGGCAGTGGCATCGGTGTGTCGTGGCATGATCCACGGTGCCATAGTTGCACAGTGACATGGGTGGCAGTGGCATGGTTGCAGGGTGGCATGATCCACGGTGCCATAGTTGCACAGTGACATAGGTGGCAGTGGCATGGTTGCAGGGTGGCATGAGCCACGATGCCATAGCTGCGCGGTGACATAGTTGGCAGTTGCATGGGTGTGTCGTGGCATGATCCACGGTCCCATAGTTGCACAGTGACATAGGTGGCAGTGGCATGGTTGCAGGGTGGCATGATTCACAGTGCCATAGTTACACAGTGACATAGGTGGCAGTGGTATGGGTGCAGGGTGGCATGATCCACGGTGCCATAGTTGCGCGGTGAGATAGGTGGCAGTGGCATGGTTGCAGGGTGGCATGATCCATGGTGCCATAGGTGCGCGGTGACATATGTGGCAGTGGTATGGATGCAGGGTGGCATGATCCATGGTGCCATAGTTGCACGGTGACATACATGGCAGTGGTATGGGTGCAGGGTGGCATGATCCACAGTGCCATAGCTGCACGGTGACATACGTGGCAGTGGTATGGGTGCAGGGTGGCATGATCCACGGTGCCATAGTTGCGCAGTGACATACGTGGCAGTGGCATGGGTGCAGCGTGGCATGATCCGTGGTGCTGCACAGTGACATAGGTAGCAGTGGAATGGGTGGGGTGTGGGATGATCCACGGTGCCATAGTTGCACAGTGATATAGGTGGCAGTGGCATGGGTGCAGGGTGGCATGATCCACGGTGCCATAGTTGCACGGTGACATAGGTGGCAGTGGCATGGGTGCAGGGTGGCATGATCCACGGTGCAATAGTTGCGCGGTGACATAGGTGGCAGTGGTATGGGCGCAGGGTGGCATGATCCACGGTGCCATAGTTGCGTGGTGACATACGTGGCAGTGGTATGGGTGCAGGGTGGCATGATCCACGGTGCCATAGTTGCACGGTGACATACGTGGCAGTGGTATGGGTGCAGCGTGGCATGATCCACGGTGCCATAGTTGCCCGATGACATACGTGGCAGTGGCATGGGTGCAGGGTGGCATGATCCACAGTGCCATAGTTGCACGGTGACATAGGTGGCAGTGGCATGGGTGCAGGGTGGCATGATCCACGGTGCCATAGTTGCACAGTGACATAGGTGGCAGTGGCATGGGTGCAGGGTGGCATGATCCGTGGTGCTGCACAGTGACGTAGGTAGCAGTGGCATGGGTGGGGTGTGGCATGGATCTCTGGTGCCCTAGTTGCACAGTGACATAGGTGGCAGTGGCATGGGTGGGGTGTGGCATGGATCACTGGTGCCATAGTTGCACAGTGACGTAGGTGGCAGTGGCATGGGTGCGGTGTGGCTTGGATCCACGGTGCCATAGTTGCACAGCAGGGGCGGCTTTTCCACCAGGGTGGAGGAGCGTCACCCCACTGCTTTCTTGCTGTGCGAGAAAGCCAAAACTGGTAATAACTTTTGGTTATTACCATTTTATGTTTCTTTCCACATTGCGGGCGGGCGGTGGGCGGAGATAACCGGTAAGGGTAGGAGTGGTTTGCCCACATCTTTGTGTGCAAAGACTGTTTGGTTGGCCCTCTGGGGCCGCCCAAACCAGTCATGCGCACTCTGCACTTCTCCATTCAGGCTGCATTGCAGCCTACATGGAGAACATGCCATCACCTGCAGCCCCTGGCTGGGCGGCGTCCCGACCAATCACAAGGCTCCACTGGAGCGTTGTGATTGGCTTAGGGGAGAGAGGATGCCTGCTTCCTGTTCCTGTCGGAGGCAGGTGAGCAGGAGCAGTGAAGACGCAGGACCCGGGCCAGCAGAAAGGTGGGTTTTTAATGTTTTTTTTTTATTATTGACTCTTCCCCCCCCCCTCCCCGCGCCTCATCTGTGATTGGTACGAAGCCAGGACGTGGCCTCGCTTCTCTCTCTGCACTACACATCATATGTGATGTTTCCGAAACAACACACCTTACATCAGAGCCTGATCAATAACCCCACCTGTGTATGTCCACACAGGCAGGTTCCCTGCTTGTTATCAAGGGATCCTTATGGCACAGCAGCGGCTGAAGAAAGAGTCGCTATGGCTCCCACCCTCCTCTGCTTGCTGCAGCCCCCCAGCAGCCCCCACCAGGATGCAGGTTGCATTTTGTGCAATACTTTAGCTTTATATGGTGAGATCCCTGAGATCATTTGTAACCAAGACAGAAGTGCACTCCTCGACGTGTTCACGACTTGTGGAGGAGGCCTCAGTGCGTGACATGGCAGCGTCGGGACACCATGATTTTTAGTTCTGATCAAGAGAAAGATTTAGCTGTGCTGCCAGCGTCATGTAATAAAGCAAACATGTGTGTGTGTGTGTTTGTATATATATATATAGGTAGTTATAATTAGGTGGGGGTTTCTTTTTTTTTTTTAAATTCTCTTTTTATTAAACGGTTGTGATAGTACAGTGAAAGGCCGCAAGGCCACATAACAATGATATACAGTGGTAAAAGGATGAATGACCATCTCTTACAATTTTATACACGGTCCCTGTACAACATTAAATGGGATTAAGATCAGTGTCCACTTCAGTACTACGCAGTTCATCTGTTGGGGATACACATATTTCACCACGCGATACATTCCATTTAGCCCATTTGTGATCCCATTTCTTAGGACAACCCCTGTGTTTGAAAACATCCTTTTCTGCGATCATCGCATGGTCCATGTCGTTAGCCCATCTCTGAAATGTAGGCAAATCCCCAGTCCCCCATTTCTGAGCTATATTCCTCTTAGCAAGGACGAATCCCAGCGATGCCCATGTGCGCTCAGTTTGGGTCAGGTCGGTGGCCTCCCATACATATAGTAAACAAAGGCGCGAGGAGTGGGTGATGCTTTTCCCGCTTACCCTCGTAAGTGCGGAGATGATTCTCTCCCAGTACGGCTTGATGTATGGGCAGTCCCAGAGTGTGTGGAAAAATGTACCCTCCGCTGCGCACCTCCTGAGGCACCCAGAATCCGGCCTTCGCCCCATTTTTACCAGTGTATGTGCAGATAGATAAGTTCTGTGTAGGATTTTGAGCTGGACTAACCGTAGCCTCATTGGGATTGCGACTTCATTGGGGGAGGAGATGGCTTCCTGCCAGTCGTCGTCCTCTAGATATCCGAGATCTGATTCCCACAGCTGCCGGAGGCGTATCAGTGGGTCCGGTCTATTGTTTATTAATTTACGATATGTGAGTGATATTGCTTCACGTGACATGGGATCTGTTAATAGTCTATCCTCCAGTGGGGAGGCCTCGGGTGGAGCCTCACCGCACGCCACAACGGTAGTTATTGCATGGCGAATTTGTAAGTAGCGGAACGTCTCTGACCCTACCAATTGGTATTCCGCTTGTAGGTCTCTGAATGGGACCATCTCATTTCGCTTCCACAGGTCACCGACTGAAGAGATACCAATTAAGTCCCATTTATCGAAGCTTGGGCATCTGCTCAATGTGCCAAGCTGCTCGGACTCCCACAAGGGAGTGATCAGAGTTATTTTTTTGTGCCACCCCAGTGTTTTTGTCGCGCGGTGCCAGAGTGCGACTGTTTGGGCCGTGGGACCAGTGAGGCATTGGTGTTTGGGGTTGGAATAAAGTGCACATCGTTCCCCCCCGGATTCATTATCCATTTGTCCGTGCGGTATGCCGGTTCGGACGTTAAGGCAAAGACCCATTGGTTGATCACTGCGAGCTGGGAGGCCCAGTAATATTGTTTAAGGTCGGGCAACGCGATCCCTCTGTCATACCATCCCCTGGTCAGTTTATGTGTTGCGATGCGTGGGTTTTTCCCATCCCATAAAAGAGTTCTGACCTCGCTTTCTACACTGACGAAGTAAGTGTCTGGGACTTTATAAGGGGTGTTTTGCAGCACGTATAAAAATCGAGGCAAAGCCAGCATTTTAAACAGCGCTCCTCTGCCCAGAAGAGTGAGGGGCAGAGACCGCCAGTGGAGCACATCGTTGTGGAGCCCAGTCAGCGGGGCCTTAAGGTTAATTTCATAGAATTGGGTAGGATGCTGGGTTACATAAATACCAAGGTAATGAAATCCCTCAGTGGCGACTGCAATGTTAGTGTAAGCATATACAGTACTGATTTTGTCCAGTTAATAGTATACCCCGATTGGGCACTAAAAATGGCGAAAATGTGTAGGAGCCTATGGATCGAGGCTGATGGGGCTGAAACATACAAAAGGACATCATCAGCATAGAGGGAGATTCTGTCCTCGTGCTGGTCTGTCCATTTGAGCCCCCTGATCATGGGGTCACCCCTAACCCAGGTCGCCAAAGGCTCTAATATCAGGGCAGACATGAGGGGCGACAGGGGGCATCCCTGTCTCGTTCCCCTCTCTAAACGGAATTGTCAGGAAGTATGTTGGTTGACAAATACTTGGGCCGTTGGCTCTGTATACAGTAGCTTAACCCATTTTATAAAATTCGGGCCGAATCCCATAGGTTCGAGGAGAGCAAATAAGTAAGGCCACTCGATAGGGTCGAAGGCCATTTTTGCGTCTAGTGACAGCAATGCTGCTTCCTCTTGGATGGTGAGAATTCTCCCCATCACCCCATGTAATCTTCTAAGATTGAGGCCCGTGTTGCGGCTAGGCATAAAGCCTGATTGATCAGGGTGCACAAGTTTACAGATGACAGGGATCAAGCGGTTGGCCAATACTTTGGTGAGAATTTTTGCTTCGGCATTTAAGAGTGAGATTGGGCGATAGGAGTCACATCTCGTCGATGGTTTACCTTGCTTATGGATGACGACCACTGAGGCCAGCATCAGGTCTTTAGGTAGGGACCCAGTTTGGTAGCTCTCTAGTTGCATGGCTCGAAGAGCAGGTGTTATCTTGGAGGTCACTAATTTGAACAGTTCTATTGGGAGCCCCTTAGGACCCATGGCTTTCCCCGACTTCATACCTCGTATGGCAATCGCTAATTCCTCCTCCGTAGGATCCCCTTCCAGGGATTCGCAATCGTCCGGCGTGAGAGTAGTGACCGGAATAGTGGCCAGGAGGTCCCTAGAATCAGTTAAAGTAGTGCGAGTAGTGGAGGAATATATGGAGGCAAAGTGGGAGGCAAAGGCCTCAGCAATCTGCTGTGGATCATTCAACATTTCTCCCGTATCCCTCTCAATAAGGGGCACCTATCTCTGTGCGGTTTCCCGCTTCTCTAGCCATGCAAGCAATTTCCCCGTATTGTCACCCAACTCGTATATTTTATGTAGGATAGCTCTCTGTTTTGATCTAGCTGCCTCCGTTGCAAGCTGTCGGTAGTCTTGTCTTTTTACACTAAGATTGTGTGTGATCTGTTCGTCATCTGTGGTCGCCACCACATCCTCCAGCCCCCGAATCTCTCGTTCTAGAGTCTCCAATCGTGCCCTCAGTTCCTTCTTAAGGTCCTCCATTAGTGAGAGTGCATGACCCTTGATAACTGCCCCAAAGGCCCCCCACAGGATCTGATGGGATTCGACTGTATTTGTGTTCTCGGTGAAGTACAGGTCTACCCCTTTTAGAATTGCGCTCCTTACATGTGGGATCTTCAGACTCCACAGGTTTATGGACAGGGTGATACGGCTATTCTCCTGAGGCAGAGCTAACTGAACCAGGACAGGGGAATGGTCAGAGATACCACGTGCCACGGACCTAGCTTTATTAAAATTAGAGAGGTCGTCGGCATGCGTAAGCAAATGGTCAATTCTGGATTGGCTACCGTGGGCGCCAGAATGGAAAGTAAGGGGGTTTCTTTAAAAGGTGATTTTTCCGGTGCCTATATTGTTGGCGCTAGGTGATGAATCTCCATGAAATGTTCCCAAAAATGTGTCTGGTACTTCAGGCACTCTCTGGAAAGTTTTGGGGTGATCCATCAAGCGAGAGCTAAGGAAACAAGCATTGGCATAGCCAATAGGTCTCACCTTTGGGACCTTATAAGTGTTTAGCCATGCAACAGGTGATGTTGTTGCACCAAGGATATTGTGCTGGATAACTAAACACTTATAAGGTCCCAAAGGTGAGACCTATTGGCTATGCCAATGCTTGTTTAGAATGTGGCTTCTAACACAATGTCAGCTGGATTATTTCCTGTCTGGGACCACCATGCACAGCAGGCTAAGCACTGCGGTCCGTCTTGGGAGAAAAGGCACACCAATTGTTCACGTTAAGAAAATAAACCCTGCTTGTGTGGTTTGATATTGGAAAATGAAGAAGATGCTGCCACACCACCATGGCATGGTGGGCCAGCTGGCGATGTGTGCTTTTAGAAAAAGTGCTCTTTCCTCTTGGGCAGAAGCATGTTTTCACACAAAATTCCCACCGACCAGATGGGGACCTCTAGGCTACTCTAGTGGTGTGGAGAGATGTTGTCTCTGCCGCCTAAGCAGTTGAGTGGCTCGTCTCGGCTCCAAAGGAAGTCCTAAGAGAGGTAAAATCGCTTTGCGTATTCTTAGCCTTTGTGTTGTCTTCAGGGTGTTCATTGTGTATGAAGGCATCTGCATTTTGGGTTTGGTTGGTAAAGTGTAGGTTTGTAATCTAATCGTGGTGAGAGATGGTAGACTTCATGACCTGCTCCAAGCTCCATGAAGTCCACCAAGAATGCGCTACATGTTTAGGAGAAGAAGAAAAAATTATAGTTAAAATGGCCGAGAATTTGAAGTTGTGTGAACATTATTCTCAAAAGTTTGGCTGAAAAAAACTACGTTGATCAGGTTTACTTACCCCAGTACAAACGAAAAATGCACACACTGCAAATGTAATCAACTGGTGTTTTCGTTCAGTGAAATGTTTGAGGCACCTCATCAACATTTTCACAAAAAAAACACATTTAGAGAAAATAAGTAATTTCCACTAGCATGGTGCGACCTTATTCTTACAGCGATCAGGTGATGCCACATCTGTTCGGTAAAAAGCTGCGCCCCTTGTAATCAGCATGTGTGCGATTTTTAGGGAGTTCTCAAAGAATTCCTGAAGTGCTCCTGGACACAATCAGGAGCACTCACTCACAGGCTGCCATTTAGTTGTGTGAAATTCACACGTAATGGAAACGTGTGCCTGCTGAACTGTAACGAAAACATTCAATGTCACATTTAACTCTTCTTTTTTTTTGCTTTGGAGAACCCCTACATCTAACATTTTTTTGAGCAAGGATGTTGCATTTGCATTTCCATAAACGTAGCGCACCTGAGTTCGAGAATACCCACAGACTTACGTGTTTTAAAGGGCCTGATTTATAGTTTGGTGGACGGGTATTTCTCACAAGTGCGACTGATATCCCAACCGCCATCGCGACATGCGTCACATTGCTAAGGAGTAACTCGTCCACCAAAGCCTAGATCAGGCCCTTTGTTAGCTCTCCTTGTTCTCTATTGTATCCATGAGGAAGCCATGTGTTTCATGAGAGATTGACAAGTGTCTCTTGACGGGAGGTGTGACCGTGCACTTACACACGTGAGATGCTCCATCAGACTGATGTCTCGCATGTAAACATGTCACCCTGTTGAGCCTCGAGCCTCTGAACTCTGATTGCGCAGGATTCCCCACACAGAGCTGCCCAGGAAGACAGGCTGAGTGATCAACATGAGACCGGGGGTTTATAAACCGACGCATTCTCAGGCTGTGAGGTGGGCACCTTGTGATAAGGAGGGCGGGCAAGGAAAACAGAGCAGCAGGGCAGAGCAAGGGTAAAGGAAGCGGCGGGCGCCTGAAGAGAAAGGATGGGGTCCGATGTTAAAGGGGAAATGTTAGAAAAGGTGGAATCAAGCAGAAAAAGTGATAAGGGAAGGGGATGATAAAATGGAGCGGCGGGTAGGGTGGGGGAGAAATGAAGATGCAAGATGGCAGAAAGTGGGTGATAAGGAAAGGAGAAAGAGATGACGAGAGAAGGATAGCAACATAGCTGACACGAGAGAGTAAGAAAAGAGAATGGCACAAAAGGAGCACGTATTAATAGGTCTGGCTTGCATTCTGCCTAAAAAGTTGAAAAATGCCTGTCACAATAAAAACAAGCGCTGAAACACAAGCGCGGCCCGTGGCCGCGAAAGTTAATTGTTGTGAGAGAGAGGGGGAGCAGGAGGTGAGCCAGCGAGTGGTGCACGCGCGCGCGCTTGGGAGAGCAGTCTTCACTTTTCAAGCACTGCACTCATGCTTATGGCGCGCCGCTGCTCGCTCCCGCAAGGTGGATGCCGCCACAAGCACGAGTGCAGTGCTTCAAAAGTGAAGACCGATGGCTAAAGGCCCTCCTAGTGCAGCGCATGCACGCTGCCTAGGCGAGACCTAAAAAGGGGGGTCCCAAAATGCGTTTTCCCCATGTTAATTCCCAAACGACCTTAAGACACAACTACAGCATGAACCACTGGATGGAATTAAACCTAATTTGGCAGGAAGCTAGATTTTGGTACGCAGATCGTGCTTTTTGTGATTTGGTATGAATTCGTTCAGTAGTTTCAAAGATATTAAGCTTAAAACAAATGTGTATATCTAGGGACGCAGATTGTCCGCGGATCCACCCACGGGTACTCAGCAGATTCACGCGCACTATCGACCTTTTGATTGGCTGGCCGCAACT
This sequence comes from Calotriton arnoldi, assembly GCA_963921515.1. NCBI lineage: Eukaryota > Metazoa > Chordata > Amphibia > Caudata > Salamandridae > Calotriton > Calotriton arnoldi. Next base: position 10,679 of record CAWUFW010022009.1, on the reverse strand, counting down.
TCACAGAAAAGTTGCAGGCCCAATTTTGTTTACCAGGGAACGGTTGCCAGGTTTGAAAAGTGGAGTGAATATTAAATGAAGGGGTCAGGTGATAGGTTTCCTGACACTTTGTGTATTCTTACAATGATTTTTGAGAATGTATTATGGCCATGAAAACGCCCTCCAAATTCTTTCTGAATCATTCGCGAAATCCACGGATTGCTCACGGGGCTCAGTGTGGCCCCATTGTGTAACTTCGCGGGAGAGTTAGCGCGGCTGAAAAAAATACATATATATATATATATATATATATATATATTTATATACACTCTCTTCCTCCCACAGCTACTCACATGCCCATACAGATACTGCTACACCCATTCACAAACCCATACAGTCACTGTTACACCTATTGAGAAACCCATACAGACACTGTCACACCCATTCACAACCTCATACAGACTCTGTCACATCCATTCATATACTGATAGAGACAATGTCACATCCATTCACAAACCTATACAGACACTGTCACACCCATTCACAAACCCATACAGACACTCTCACACCCATTCATGTACCTAAATAGACACTGTCACATCCATCCACATACCCATAGAGACACTGTCATACCCATTCACAAATCTATACAGACACTGTCACACCCATTTAAAAGCCCATACGGACATTGTCACACCCATTCACATACCCAAACAAACACTGTCACACCCATTCACAAACCCATACAGACATTGTCACACCCATTCACAAACCCATACAGTTACTGTTAAACCCATTCACAAACCTATACAGAGATTGTCACACCCATTTATATACCAGAAAGACACTGTCACGCCCATTCACAAAGTCATACAGACACTGTCACACTCATTCACATACCTAAACAGTCACTGTCACACCCACTGACAAACCCATAGAAACACTGTGACACCCATTCACAACCCCATACAGACTCTGTCACACGCATTCACATACTGATAGAGATACTTTCACACCCTTCAGATTACAGCCATTCACAAACCCATACTGAGACTCTCACACACACATACACTCATTCAGACACTGTCCCACCCATTCAGAAACCCATAGAGAGAATCTCACACCCATTCACTAACACATACAGACTCTCTGACACCCATTCACAAACCCATACAGTCACTGTCTCACCCATTGACAATCCCATACAGACAGTGTCACACCCATTCATATACCATAGACCCACTGTTACACCCATTCGCAAAGCCATACAGAGACTGTTATATCCATTTACAACCTTATACAGACTCTGTGACACCAATTCACAAACCTATAGAGACACTATCACACCCATTCACACACCCATACCGTTACTGTTAAGCCCATTGACAGACCTACACAAAGATTCTCACACCCATTTATATACCATAAAGACACTGTTACACCCATTCACAAACCCACTTATGCACCAAAAATGATACCCATTTAGACTATTTTATACCCACGTGAGATCCATTCAGAACCCTTTACTAGAAATATTAAATGTGCTGTTTTGCATTGAATGTATGCTTTTGGTTTGTGGATCCGCAATAGATCTGCAGAGTCAATACATTTAAAAAAAAAAAAAGGATTTACAGTTAAAAATAACAACTGTTTGTGACATTGGGTGGCTCTTAGAAGAGCCGTTGTGTTCATTGTGTGTAAATGATAACTACATATATGAGCTGATGCAGAATTTCAAGTTGCTCAGAAACACTCTGCTGCCTTCATCTGTGAAGTGAACACCATCTCTCCTGTATATTCCATGCATGTTGAAGCGCAGGTTATTATTGTAGACAGAGCCCATGTTATGGTCTCTGAGGAATGCTGAAACTGTTTTTTTAAACATTTTTCCTGGCTTTCTCTATCTTGGACAAAATTCAGAAGACCAGTTCCATTTCTGCCTCTGACATATGTTAGAAAACACCAAGACAGTGTGAGGGAAAAGTTGCATTAATTGTTTAAAGGTATTTCTCAATAGGATTTCCAGGACCTACCCCCACTCAATGTGCCCAGGTCATTGTCACCACAGGGCACAATCATGAGGTCTGGATGTTGGTTCTCCACACAGAAAAAAACAAATACAGGAACATTATAGTTAGGAAATAGATTTTTTTTTTAAACGTAGAAATTCACTGAAAAACCAAAGGTTACAGGGATGTTATAGTTAGGCTGACATTTCACTCACACAAAGCCAGAGAAATTCAGCCGCTATAGTTAGCTGAGCTAACTATAACTTACGGTTGTATGACGGTACAACTCATTCCGTTGCAACGCATGCCTTTGCCACGCGTGCGTTACAACACGAATGCCTTTACCACGCATTTTCTAACAACGAATATGCCTTTACCATGCATGCTTTTACAACGAATTTCGTTGTAAAAGCAGGAATGTAAAAGGCATATGCATGGTAAAGGTTTTTCCTGAGCCTTTTTTAAAAATACCTGTCCCCTGCCCTGAACCCTAAAACAGGACCCCTGCATGACCCCCCTTAGCCCTTTTTAAAAATACCCTAAAGCCCTAAAACCATACCACCCCCTGAAGCCTAAAATTGTCCCCCTACACCACAGGCCAAAACCCCCTTACCTCACTCACAACGATGATGAGACATCTCTTCAGGTGCGGCACAGGTCGTAAAGAGAATGCAGAGGGGTCTCTCCTTTTCCTCTAACAATGCCGGTAGCCTTAACCCTGCCGGAAGCTTTACCACGCATATGCCCTTACCACAAGCCGGCAACTTTACCATGCATATGCCCTTACCACCAGTACCACACATATGCCCTTACCATGCATACCTTTACAACTTTAATTCATTGTAAAGGCATGCATCAAAAAGGCATATGCGTTAAAAAAAGTGCGTGGTAAAGGCTATACGTGGTAAAGGTGCATGCGTTGTAACACATGCGTGGTAAAGGCATGTGTGGTAACAGCTGTGTTGTAATGACTGTTTCCCATAACTTATGCCCCCTCAATGCACTGCTTATGACCTCACATATTACATTACTCATGACATGGTCAGTGACTTCACTCATGACATCACTGATGACTGTGACCACCACCCCTCCCGGGGGACAGCCAACTCCCTAGCTGTGCGAGGCATGCAGTTGGCCGCAGGATCAGGCCTGTGGCCAAAACCCCATGGGCAGCCAAAGCTCCATTGTTGTCCAACCCCCACGGTCATGAAACACCCGCTCATGGATACCCACCCCACATTTGTTCTTTCTCAATGCTGTGGTACTCCCACTGGAAGGCGGTGCTGGGTCCTGTGAGAGTCTTGTGGTGCCTCACGGGGTGCTCGCTGGGAGCCTCAGGCATGATTTTCTTTTTATTTGACCTCGGGAGGGGTCCCTCATGGACCCCCAATTAGGGCCAAGGGGCAGAGTACCCTTACCCTGCCTCTTTAAAACCTTTTTTTTTCATTTTCAGAACATGGGGACCAAGTCCTCGTTTTCTCTAATGGCAGCAGCAACATCTCTGTTTGTGTTGCTGCCAGCCAATCAGATTCCTCAGTATCGTGAAACCAGTTGGTCCCACAGTACTGAAGCGGCCAATGGGGAAACGAGGCCCTCTCAGTCAATCAAAATGCACTATTTTTAGAATTGCTGTACCGCTGGAGTACCACGGGACTCCCGCTGGACCAACCATGCAGATATCAGTCATTTTTTAACCTTAATTTGTCAAAAACGACCGACTTATACCAAATCACAAAAAACACACTTTCTCAGTAAAGATCCAGCCTCCTGCCAGATTTGGTGTAGATTTGATGCAATTCTGTTCAGCCATTTTTTTCTAAAACACTTCTTAAAATTTCTATGGGAAATTACATGGTGAAAATGCTTTTTGGGGCCCCTCCACCCCCTTTTTCACAGCCCTCGCTTGACTGATCACCCCAAAACTTACCTTGCGTATAGGTACTCCAGCTACCATAAACCTCCCCTGCTCCTTGGAGATAGGTCTGTGAGCTGTGCCTCTGAGCTAGGTCTGTGCTGAGCCTGTGAGCTACTTCTCTGATACATCTGTGGCTAGGTCTGTGCTTCGTCTCTGAGCTACCTCTCTGCTACATCTGTGAGCTAGGTCTGAGCTTTGTGAGCTAGGTGTGTGCTTTGTGTGTGAGCTAGGTCTGTGCTTCATTTGTGAGCTACGTCTCTGATATATCTGTGTCTAGGTCTGCGCTTTGTGAGCTAGGAGTGTGCTTTGACTGCGAGCTTGGTCTGTGAGCTGTGCCTCTGAGCCAGGTCTGTGCTGAGCCTGTGTGCTACTTCTCTGATGCATCTGCGGCCAGGTCTGTGCTTTGTGTGTGAGCTAGGTCTGTGCTTCGTCTCTGAGCTACCTCTCTGCTACATCTGTGAGCTAGGTCTGTGCTTTGTGTGTGAGCTAGGTCTGTGCTTCGTCTCTGAGCTACCTCTCTGCTACATCTGTGAGCTAGGTCTGTGCTTTGTGAGCTAGGTGTGTGCTTTGTGTGTGAGCTAGGTCTGTGCTTTGTGTGTGAGCTAGTTCTGTGCTTTGTGTGTGAGCTAGGTCTGTGCTTTGACTGTGAGCTGTGCCTCTGAGCTAGGAGGTCTGTGCTTCATCTGTGAGCTAAGTGTCTGCTACATCTGTGAACTAGGTCTCTGCTTTGTGAGCTAGGTGTGTGCTTTGTGTGTGAGCTAGGTCTGTGCTTCGTCTCTGAGCTAGGTCTGTGGTTCATGAGCTAGGTGTGTGCTTTGTGTGTGAGCTAGGTCTGTGCTGAGCCTGTGAGCTACTTCTCTGCTACATTTGTGAGCTAGGTCTGTGCTTTTTGAGCTAGGGGTGTGCTTTGTGTGTGAGCTAGGTCTGTGCTTCGTCTATGAGCTAGGTCTGTGCTTTGTGAGCTAGGTGTGTGCTTCGTCTGTGAGATACGTCTCTGCTACATCTGTGAGCTAAGTCTGCACTTTGAAAGCTAGGGGTGTGCTTTGTGTGTGAGCTAGGTCTGTGCTTCGTCTACGAGCTAGGTCTGTGCTTTGTGAGCTAGGTGTGTGCTTCGTCTGTGAGCTATGTCTCTGCTAGATCTGTGAGCTAGGTCTGTGGTTCATTAGCCAGGTGTGTGCTTTGTGTGTGAGCTAGGTCTGTGGTTCATGAGCTAGGTGTGTGCTTTGTGTGTGAGCTAGGTGTGTGCTTTGTGTGTGAGCTAGGTGTGTGCTTTGTGTGTGAGCTAGGTCTGTGCTTCATCTGTGAGCTAGGTCTGTGGTTCATGAGCTAGGTGTGTGCTTTGTGTGTGAGCTATGTCTGTGCTGAGCCTGTGAGCTGCTTCTCTGCTACATCTGTGAGCTAGGTCTGTGCTTTGTGAGCTAGGTTTGTGCTTTGTGTGTGAGCTAGGTCTGTGCTTCGTCTGTGAGCTAGGTCTGTGCTTTGTGAGCTAGGTGTGTGCTTCGTCTGTGAGCTAATGTCTCTGCTAGATCTGTGGTTCATGAGCTAGGTGTGGGCTTTGTGTGTGAGCTAGGTCTGTGCTTCGTCTGTGAGCTAAGTTTCTGATACATCTGTGAGCAAGGCCTGTGCTTTGTGAGCTAGGTGTGTGCTTTGTGTGTGAGCTAGGTCTGTGCTTCGTCTGTGAGCTAGCTCTGAGGTTCATGAGCTAGGTGTGTGCTTTGTGTGTGAGCTAGGTCTGTGCTTCGTCTGTGAGCTAGGTCTGTGGTTAATGAGCTAGGTGTGTGCTTTGTGTGTGAGCTAGGTCTGTACTTTGTGAGCTAGGTGTGTGCTTCGTCTGTGAGCTACGTGTCTGCTAGATCTGTGAGCTAGGCCTGTGGTTAATGAGCTAGGTGTGTGCTTTGTGTGTGAGCTAGGTCTGTGCTTCAACTGCGAGCTTGGTCTGTGAGTTAGGTCTATGAGGTAGGTCTGTGCTTCATCTGCGAGCTAGGTGTGTGAGCTAGGTGTGTGAGTTACGTCTGTGAGGTAGGTCCATCAGCTAGGTGTACGAGCTAGATCTGTGCGTTAGGTCTGTCAGACATGTCTGTGTTTTGTGAGCTAGATGTGTGCTTTGTGTGTGAGCTTGGTCTTGCCTCATCGGTGAGCTAGGTCTGTGAGTTAGGTCTATGAGGTAGATCTGTGCTTTATCTGCAAAGCTAGGTGTGTGAGCTAGATCAGTGAGCTTGGTCTGTGCTTCATCTGTGATCTGGATCTGTGCGTCAACTTTGTGCTAGGTCGGAGAAATAGGACTATGAGGTAGGCCTGTGCTTCGTTTGAGAGCTAGGTCTGTGAGCTAGGTGTATGAGCTAGGTCTGTGAGCTAGGTCTGTGAGCTATATCTGTGAGCAAGATGTATGAGCTAGATCTGGGAGTTAGATCTATGAGGTAGGTCTGTGAGGTGGTTCTGTGAGCTACATGTATGAGCTAGATCTGTTAGTTAGGTCTATGAGGTGGGTCTGTGAGCTAGATGTATGAGCTAGATCTGTGAATTTGGTCTATAAGGTAAGTCTGTGGCTTCGGTCACTGACTTCGGTCAGTGACTTCTGTCTGTGAGCTAGGTCTGGAAGCTAGGTCTGGGAGCTGAATGTATGAGCTAGGTCTGTGAGTTAGGTCTATGAGGTAAGTCTGGGAGCTAGGTCTGGGAGCTGGATGCCTCGACCATGAAAAGCATCCACTCGGAGGGACCCCACCGACCCCTGCCCCCCTCACATCTACCACAGAGCTGCGGCCGCCATCGCACCCGAACTACAACGCACCATCAACACCACCTTCAAAACAGGCACCTTCCCAGATGACTGGAAGCGCGCAGAAGTCAGACCCCTGCTCAAGAAGCCCACAGCTGACCCCACCGACCTCAAGAACTATCGGCCCATCTCGCTCCTCCCCTTCATAGCCAAAGTTGCAGAGAAAACAGTCAACAGGAAACTGACACGATTCATTGAAGAGAACGCCGTCCTCGACCTGTCCCAATCTGGATTCCGAAGCAACCACAGCACAGAGACCGCCCTACTCGCCGCCACAGACGACATCCGCACCCTCCTGGACCAAGGCCACTCCGCAGCCCTCATCCTACTCGACCTATCAGCGGCCTTCGACACCGTCTCCCACCGCACACTAGTCGCCAGACTACACGACGCAGGCATACAAGGAACAGCCCTGGACTGGATCCGATCATTCCTCACCGGAAGAAGCCAAAGGATCAAACTCCCACCCTTCCTCTCCGACCCCACAAAAATCCCCTGCGGAGTCCCACAGGGTTCATCACTGAGCCCCACCCTCTTCAACATCTACATGGCCCCCCTCGCAGCCATCGTCCGACAACACAGCCTCAACATCGTATCCTACGCCGACGACAACCAGCTCATCCTCTCCCTCACCAAAGACCCCACCACTGCCAAACTCAACTTCCAGAAAGGAATGCAAGACGTCGCAGTCTGGATGACCAACAGCTGCCCGAATCTCAATGCCGAGAAGACAGAAGTCCTCGTCCTCGGTACCACCCCTTCTGCATGGGACAGCACCTGGTGGCCGACCGCCCTTGGAAGCCCACCTACCCCCTCAGACCATGCCAAGAACCTCGGCATCGTACTAGACTCATCACTCACCATGAACCGACAGGTCAACGCCGTCACCTCCAGCTGCTTCAACACCCTCCGCATCCTCCGCAAGACCTTCAAGTGGATCCCCCCTGAGTCAAGGAAGACAGTCACCCACGCACTCATCACCAGCAGACTGGACTATGGAAACGCACTCTACCCCGGCATCAACAAGTCCCTACTCCGCAAACTCCAAACAATACAGAACACCGCCGCCAGACTCGTCCTCGGCATCCCCCGACACGAACACATCAGCCAACACCTACGAAGTCTCCACTGGCTCCCCGTGGAGAAAAGAGTCACTTTCAAAATCCTCACTCACGCCTACAAATGCCTACACAACAACGGACCCAAATACCTCAACGACCGAATCAACTTACACGTACCCAAAAGAAACCTCCGATCTTCCAACCTCGCACTGGCCAAAACCCCGAGCATCCACAGAGCCAGAGCAGGCGGAAGATCCTGCTCTCACATTGCAGCCAAGACCTGGAACGAGCTACCGGCAGACATCAGACGCGCCCCCTCCCTGAACACCTTCAGGAAGACCCTCAAGACCTGGCTCTTCGGCTAAACAGATCTGCGGACCCCCCCCTCAGCGCCTTGAGACCCTCACGGGTGAGTAGCGCGCTTACAATTCCCTGATTGATTGATTGATGTATGAGCTAGGTCTGGGAGTTAGGTCTATGAGGTAGGTCTGTGGCTTCGGTCAGTGACTTCGGTCTGTGAGCTAGGTCTGGAAGCTAGATCTGAGCTGGGATTCAGTCCAGCTGCCCATGACAGTGTACACGGATCTTGTTTTTTTCGCTTCTCCCACCGCCCCCTCAATCCCCCCCCCCCCTCTCCTCCACCCCCCACGTCCCGCAGGGCGGGCCCTCGTGTGTAGCGTCTTTCGTGGGGAGTAAACTCGTTCCTGATTTGTCAGAGTTTGCAGTTTTTGTTTTCGGATTAAGTAAATTTTGTGCAACAATTCTACTGGATTAGTTCATTACTCCCCCGAATACCGCATAATTGCTACATAATGTCACCGAGTTCTGCGGAGTGAGCGCGCTGTACCACACAAAGTTGCAGGCTTGACTGTGGTGTCACACAATTCTGCACAATGTACATATTTTCCCCGAGAATGTAGCAGGCTGGGCACAGAGTGCCCCTGACAGCTGCAGTGATGGTGGGAGCATCTGTTGACCCTTAGCTGGGCTGTTACTGGGTGGAGCTCTGTTGGATGACTTCACCCCCCCTCCACCACCACCACCACCTCCCTGCCTTAACACTTCCGAGTGCCATCTGCCAGAAGGTGAGAGAGTGCCAGCCTCTGCCATCTCCGAGTGCCCCCTCGACAGAAGATGAGAGAGTGCCAGGCTCTGATCTCTCCCGTAGCATCTCCGAGTGCACCCTCCGCCCCTTGCCAGAAGGTAAGAGAGTGCCAGGCTCTGCCCTCTCCCCTCACATCTCTGAGTGGCCCCTCCGCCAGAAGGTGAGAGAGTGCCAGGCTCTGACCTCGCCCCTCACACTCCGGGTGCCCCCTCCGCCAGAAGGTGAGAGACTGCCTGCCCCTGACCTCTCCCCTAAAGTCTCCGAGTACCCCCTCCGCCCTCGCCAGAAGATGAGAGTGCCATGCTCTGACCTCTTGACCTCACATCCCCGAGTGCCCCCTCCGCCCCCACCCCCAGAAGGTGAGAGAGTGCCAGGCTCTGAACTCCCCTCTCACATCTCTGAGTGGCCCCTCCGCCAGAAGGTGAGAGAGTGCCAGTCTCGGACCTCTCCCCTCACATCTCTGAGTGGCCCCTCCGCCCCCACCCCCTGAAGGTGAGAGAGTGCCAGGCTCTGAACTCCCCTCTCACATCTCTGAGTGGCCCCTCCGCCAGAAGGTGAGAGAGTGCCAGTCTCGGACCTCTCCCCTCACATCTCTGAGTGGCCCCTCCGCCAGGAGGTGAGAGAGTGCCACAGGCTCTGCCCTCACCCCTTACTTCTCCTAGGGCCACCTCCGCCCTCGCCAGAAGATGAGAGAGTGCCATGCTCTGCCCTCACCCCTCACATCTCCGAGGACCCCCTCCGCTTTCGCCAGAAGATGAGAGAGTGCCAGACTCTGCCCTCTCCCCTCACATCTCTGAGTGCCCCCTCCACCCCCCACCCCCAGAAGGTATGAGAGTGCCAGGCTCTGACCTCTCCCTTCACATCTCAGAGTGCCCCGCCGCCAGAAGGTGAGAGTGCCAGGGTCTGACCTCTCCACTCACACCTCCGGCTGCCCCTCCACCATCTGCCAGGAGGTGAGAAAGTGCCAGGCTCTGCCCTCACCCCTCACATCTCCGAGTGCGCCCCCCGCTCCCTGCCAGAAGGTGAAAGAGTGCCAGGCTCTGACCTCTTGACCTCACATGTCCGAGTGCCCCGCCCCCAGGACGTGAGAGTGCCAGGCTCTGCCCTCTCCCCTCACATATCTGAGTGCCCCCTCCGCCAGAAGGTGAGAGAGTGCCAGGCTCTGCCCTCTCCCCTCACATCTCTGAGTGCCCCCTCCGCCAGAAGGTGAGAGAGTGCCAGGCTCGGACCTCTCCCTTCACATCTCAGAGTGCGCCGCCGCCAGAAGGTGAGAGAGTGCCAGGCTCTGACCCTCACATCTCAGAGTGCCCCGCCCCCAGAAGGTGAGAGTGGCAGGGCCTGCCCTCTCCCCTCACACCTCCGGCTGCCCCTCCGCCATCTGCCAGGAGGTGAGAGAGTGCCAGGCTCGGACCTCTCCCCTCACTTCTCCGACTGCCCCCCCACCCTCACCATGGTGAGAGGGGGGTTCCCCTGCCTTGTCAGTAGGGGTCTCCTCGTGAACTCCAGGGTGCCAGCGGCCGGGATTGTACAGACATGTCTGATATTTTACATGACAGCTGCAAATAATTCAGAAAAATGATAAAAACATGCCTGCATTCCACAGTGAAAAAAACAGAGGAAATGCGAATATTAAACATTGCAGACGCCCCTCGGAGCTGCCTGGACGGCTCCCGACAGCGCGCCAAAAGCAATATTCCAGAGTGTACCTCTGTGAGCAGGGATACAGGGAGTGGTGGGGTGAGGGGGTGCGTGCGTCACTTCCGGCACCAAAAACGCACCCCGGATGTCCCAAGAGCTGTAACACTGTTTGTGTTGGAACCTTGTAGGGGCTTTA